>VZRN01003466.1:55397-84187 GCA_013397935.1 Dasyornis broadbenti | reverse complement strand
CAGCCAGGTAGCAACAGCCAGGACAGTGACAGAGAGCAAAGAGTGCAAAGACTCCAGAACTTTGTACAGTTTTTAGACATGGAAGCAGGTTGGCCACATCTATCATGACTTCATTTGCTCCCTTTAAGTTCATTGGCTGGTTCGTTAGTATCCAGAAGTTCACCTGATGTTTCAAAAGTTTATTACAAGTCTGCTGATGTATCAACAACAAGCTCTTTTAAAGACTTTAAACAGGGTCCCTCATTTTCTAAAATAAAGCAGCTTCTAAAGTTTTTGTTAGAGGCAATTCAACACTTCAACTTTCACACCTTAATCTTTTAAGAAGCAATGGAGAAACATTCCTTTTTACCCATCCCCTACACCAGGGGAGACCTGGAGCAAACCAAGAATGAGTGTGTGGCACCATGGCCCGGTGGTGCCACCTGCCAGTGAAATGAGGAGTTTGAGGAGGAATGGATAGATCACACAGGTCAACAACAACTGTTGCAGCTGGTCTCAATTAGAGCTTCAGCTTTATGACCACAGGGCCATTTTGAAGATGAATCATGGATAATTGGTCCAGCGTGACTGTGACAAAACAGCTTCTCATGGCTGTCAGGTCTGGGCAACGTGGTGAGAAGAGCTTTGCACTAGGAACAGCAAGGGCAGAGATGATAATCCAGCATGTGAGAGATAAAATAATGTTTTGCTTCGGCCATTGCTTCAGCCATAAAAATGTATACTTATGTCACATAGGCAGGCAAAGATGTTGTGAGCAGGACACTAGGCCTCTTTAGTGTGGGCTGAAGGAAAATGGGAGTTCACCAATGCTTGTTACGTAGAGGGACAGAAAGTGGAGGGGAAGGGAGATGTAGTTTTGAGCGCCATAGAGGGTCAGAAAGAATGTGAGTTCCTGAGTACCCAGTCGATGGGAAAAAGGGACAGGGACCCCATTGGTTGAGGAAGGGTATAAAAGGTTGTGCATTTTAGAGACAGGTGTGTCTCTTCAGTGAGATGCACCTAACTCAAGTGACTTGTTTGTATCAATAAATAAGTTTTGCTTTTATGACTTTGTCCTCTTTCAACTTTATCAGCAAGAGAGTATTTCTCACAAGCATCAAGAGAGGAAGTTGTGACCTGACTTGGACAGGAGAAACCTTTTGTCAGCAAAATAGGGCAGAAGAGGGCCTGGCCTACACAAAAAAAGTATGTGCAAAGAGGAATTTGTGCATTATGGTGAAAATTCTCACACCTTTTACACAAGATCATCATGGCTGGGTGCCTCTCTACATGCATGCAGCATATAGTCATTACTGATTTCAGCTGACTGCCATGGCTTTTTGCATACAAAGGATCAACATCTTGAGATGCAATTTATTAGGTCCCAGGATTTATGGATATTCAAAATCAAAGCTCATCTGCAAAAACTGGAGTTTGTTAATTTGCATGGATAACAGCCTTTGGCAAGGATTTTCTTTACATAATCCCAGAATGGGGTTTATCCATGTGTAGAAGGTTGTGGATTTTTTTCTGTCTAGGCAGAAAATCAATATGAGAAGGGAAGTGAGAACACAAGGCGCTGTTAACTTCACAATGATGTGAAATTTTTGTTTGAGGACGCATATTTGCTTACTTAAATCACATTTGTGGGTGGCAGAGTGGGAAGGCACTGTTGGATACCTAGAGATGATATGTAACTTCAACTCTGCTGCCCCTTGGTAGCACAAGGCACCCAGTGTAAGGTAGTCATGAGAATTGCTTTGTCCCTTTGTAGAAAAATGTAGCTATGTAGTGCTGTGAGTTTGAAACAAAGCTTTGGAGGTCACAAGCAGAGGAAAGAACTTCCCTGAGATTCAAGAATGCAGTGCTTCAGCCAAAGCTGATACACATTAATTCCTATATTCAAAGTTATGTGCAAGGGTGAAATAAATGAAGAATAGAAGAATGTATTTCCTTTTTAGGAGTGGGATAGACTGAATGCTGACTCTATGCATAAGCAACAGAGGTGAGAAGGCAAGATGGAGAAACTCCTAATTGTCGTGTCTGAACCACCAAATACTCTGGCACATAAGAAAATTATATCTGGAAACTAAAAAACATGGAGACTCTCTATATACACAGTCATCTATATACCTACGTAATAAAGAATGTAATAGTGGGAAAAACTAATTGTTCAATTGTTTAATTGTTACCTGGGGAAGCTTCATTAATGAGTGTCAGATAACCCTATTGTCCATAATTACACTGCAGTTAGCAGCACTTGGTTTAAGGCCTCCACCAGACGCCAATATATTGCCATTTAACTACTGGCACTTTAACTAGCCAATAAAAATATCCTCTGAGCACAGGTGAAACTGAGAGAGTTTTTACTTCCTGTCATTAGACTAACTCACTGACTTACAAATGAATTGCTTTTAGATTGCATGGTTCTGGTTGTTCTTTTTTACCAACAGAGATATTATATAGAATGTTGATTTTAAAGATTTGTATTATAATTACCAGACAACTGACCTTTTCTTAATATTGAAAAAACTGGTAAGATTTTCACTTTTGAAGTGAACCTCCTTATTTCATCCTCCTCTTACTCTGCTTTTGGTTCACATCTCTGACTGGATGAAATGGCTCCTTACTGTGGAAACTAAAAGGGAAGAAATGTTCAGAAGATTATGTAATGCACTCCAGCTGCTGACAGCAGTTTGCTCTGTTTGAGCTAGTAGAAAAAACTCAGAGCAAAATCCTCTGATATGTGCTGAACTAGACATTTCCCTATAGACTTCTGCTCCCATCAGACAATGAAAGAGCAACATCCTAACACATTTTTGAAAACAGCTCTATTTGATTTGGTTTTAATAATTGTGAAATTTGGATTTTTATCTGTCTAAACCCCAAAGTAGAAAGCGTTTCCACTTTTAAGGGTCTTCTATTTCTATCTGCGAAACAGCAATATCAGGATTGCCAGATTTTATTAAGAGTACAACAATACAAAGCAATGCATCCAGAGAAAGTCCAAAAGTAATCCATTGTCTTAAAAGAGTTAACTGATAGTCTGCTGGGAAAGAAGAAACTCTTAGCACTTCTGTCAATGAACATGCAGGTCTGCTTTCAAGTTAAAACTTGGAAAGCTTTCAAGGACTCAAACACAGAGGGTCATCTCTGCAGGACTTGATATTTTTTGGCTGAGGAACTTTGACTAGTTGCGGAGAAAGGGCAGAAGATTGTGATTGCCATAGACACAGGCACATCTGAAATTATTTTTCACCAAGTATTTTTACAGAGGAGTATCTGTTTCTGCTTTCCCAGTGGGACTATTTATTGATCTCTTTAACATACATAAGGTTAATCTCATTTGCAAGAAGGTGAGGCATCAACTTTTTACATGCACATTAAAAAAAATTAAATCATTCTGACATGGTGGAATTCCAAAGAATCCCAAACACCACTGTGCAAGGCACAATTTAATGATTATGGCCTTTTTACAGGATTTATAATTGCTAAAGTACTGTAAATTTTTTCCCCCAAAAAAGCCTGTTCTGGTAGCAACTACCTCTCATGGCTTAGTAGCAACTTACTTATTTTACAGAGAATTAGTTCATTGTGTTTTAAGCAAGCTAGGGAGTGATGACTGGCAACGCCTGAAGGAGCAAGAACTAGATAAAGGCATGTCACGCCAAACCACTGTCACTGTAACAGTCAGAAGTATGGGATGAGAGATGGCATCACGGACAGTGACATGACTTTTTAACTTGACCTACCCACAAGGGTTTGCCACCATTAACCTGTCTACAGACAGACAGGTTTATAGAAAGAGGTATTCCTCTAATTCCTCTAATTCCTCACCTATAGAAAGTGGGAGTGGTTTTAATCCTAATGCACTCTTTGAAGGTAGATCTCATACATTTCCAAGCAGAAATGAAAAAGCTGAGCATTTTTCCTGAGAAAGAATAGCAACTTGCACTTTTGTTGCTCCCTGATATAACGGATAAGCCCAGTAGGATAATTATTACAGTCACTCAAGTAAACAAGAAACCTTTGTTTACACATCTCCTTCACATAATTTGGAGTGGGGATTCAACCATCCATCTCTTACTTTCTAGTCAAATACATTAATAATTTGGCTGCAGGGTATCTAAGGGTTTTGTCAACCTCAGCTGTTGAAACTGTTTTGTTTTCTCTAAAAATATTTGTATGCTAATGGCAAGCAAAGGACACATCCCAGAAGAGTCTAGAAGATAAAATACTCCAATTAGAAAATGCAGCCCTTCCTCCTGTCCAGTCTTGTTATGTACTTTGCATAATTCACTGGAAAATGTAAACAGTCTGGGATTTAAAGACCACAATTACGATTAGAAACATTACCCTAAGACCTTACCCACTTGGTCTCTTTCCTCTTTACTTCAGCTTCTTTATTTCTCTTTTCCACTCTTCCCCTGCTGCAAGCAGAGCTGCTTTAGGAGGAGAAAAGGGGCCAGTACAGCAAGGATGGGGTGTTGCTTTCTTCAGTTCTACTTTAGAGAGAATCAAACACTGAAGGTTTCAGACTAAGGCCCACTTCTGGTGTGAGACTTTCCCAGGCCAAAGTATCTCCATCAGTTAGGCCCGGTAGACAGATAAGGTGCTGTGCAGGAAGTGCTGTATCAGGTAGCTTGTCTCTACCAAACATAGGTTGTCCCTGGGTATAAACCTAGGCTGGAATTTAAGGTGTACTCATAAGGCTAGACTAAGTTCACCTGACTTCAGCTATTTAAAATAGCTGTTTCCTACTCTCCTGGACAATAGCAATAGGCATTTCCAGAAGACAATTCAACCCAATCTACAATGTTGCCATTCACTCCATTAACTACAGAGGCGGCTTACATGTTTAGTTTGCTGGATTTAGGTGAAACACCTCTTAAGCGTTGAAGTATGCCTCCAGTCTCCTTTGAGGCACCTAAGACCTAGTCTGAATAAAACCTATCCCTCCGTAACACCATGAAATAGTGTTTCTTTGATAACAGCTCCAAGCTGTTACTCTTGTAAGATGTGGAAGATCAAGGCAGAAAAGGAATTTCAACCTGCCTCTCCCAGACTTCAGCAGAATGCTCACCACCTCCTCACTCTAAACAACTCCACCATCACCTGGCAAATACAAGTGAGCAAGTCAAGTACCTGCCAAAGAAGCCCTGCAAAGTAAACCAGGCAAATGACCAACATACAAATCTGGCTGGGGTACAGGTACAACCCTCAAGACTGCTTTTGTTTTCTCTCTTCAGAAAAATACAGATTCTTTAAGGAGGCTTACTGGACTAAGAAGACAAGTAGAAGAGATCCTAGAGAAACATCTGGGTTCAAGCTGAAAAGGCTTTACTGTGTGTCTCAGTTCTGGATTTAGATGCTTCAAACACAAACCAGACATACAAAACTTTGCAGACCTAGCCCTCAGCACATACTAGAATCAATGACACATATTTTGTATACATAAAGGGCTATTCCTCTACTGTTATAGTATAGACAGAAGTGGAAATTAAGCTTTAAAACTAGTATAATCATGAAAATAATTCCTATAAGATACTGGCACTCCCCATATGTCACACTTTTTTATTCTGGTTAATGAGTTCTGACACATACCTCTGCACTGAGACTGTAATCAATCTTACTGTTCACAGTTAATTTATTAACAGCAGCTTTTAATTTCAACGAAGTTTAGTTTACAAACATAAGGAATTCTGAATCAGATCAGATGCAACTGTTTTACATCAGCATCACAAATTTACCTGTATACTTGTAATTGATTTGTGGCTATGTTGCTCTCCATAACAAGATAATTAATAAGAGTGATAAAATCTAATGGACAACACTGATCCCCACAATCCTTGGTTTTTTTGAATATAGCTGAAGAGAAGTGGCAGCACAATACAGAGAATGCTTATCTTGTAAAAAACACAGAATACCTTCTAAAGAAAAGGAATCATTACTAGTTCTGTTTGAACATTGTATAGATAGCAGTCTTTAACAGCTGGAACAGGGAAAGACAGAAAAGAATTTTGCATCAGTCAAGACACAGATGGGAATTAAATAATCAAAGCATGAAAAATGCAGTGTAAAACACCAGAGCTGTATTTACCTGCAAGATTTTAAACTGTGCTGTGCTGTGCTTCTCTCCTCAAAAAAGAAGAAAGTCACAAGACTCTTGGGCTCTTTTCCAAAACATGTCCACTAATGAAATTCTCATTAGGCAGTACAAAGCTTCCAATATTGCTTGCTTTGCTTTGGAGTGTAAACAGCCACTTCCACAGCCTCAAAACTCATAAAACAAATGCACACTAGCCATAATGCTGAAGTAAGAGAATGTAAATAGTTGGTGATCTATTTTCTGGCACAGTCTGAAAGGAAATGCAATACTGAAAGTCTGTAACTTGATCAAAAGAACAAAAGGTTGTACTCTTAGGCTGTGTTCCACTTAACAGATGCTCTATACAACTTTTTCTTCCAGACAGGTTTTCCAGGAAGAAAAAAAGAATTTTTGGTTTGACAGGCAATTAAGCCTACTCTTTCTTTTTATAATATCCTTTTTTAGGAGCCTTCTGTACACACACAATAAAAGATCAGGCATACAGTCTCTGCAAGTCCTGCAACACGCTTACTTAAGGAAGTTGTCAGACCCCACAACTACAGAGAACTATCATCATCTGTTGTTATAAGCATAGTTAGAAAACACTCTGGTTAGAAATGCTCTAGAAGATACTCTTTAAGATACCCTTTAAAAAACCCTTTTGAGTAAGCCACTAATATCCAAGGCATCGGCTAGCTTAAGACAAAGGCCAGCAACCTGTAGCATTGGTAATGGCTGACTGGTTGTTGCATTAAAATACTGATGATCACGTTACATTGCCTTCTGCAGAGCTTGTGGTATTAGATCAACATCTGTGAGAGTAAGCTCCTACGGGTATGCAGCTGCCTTCTGTGTGCAGTAAACATATACATATTTAAAGCTCTTTTGCCTTCTACAGCAATTTCCACAAAGCATTTCACTGATACATTCACCCGGTAAGATTATTTCTCACACATCTCAGCTTCTAGCTCTAACACAAAGTTAGCAAAGCAATGTACAAAGTTGTGTTTATTAGGTCTATTTTTCTTGGTGTGTATCTGATGTAACTTCTTTTAAGTTTTGGCACTTTCAATTCATCTTCACACTGTGGAAGGTTAGCCTTGCAGCTGGAATATTCCATACATAGCAGATCATCTTGTGACATGAAGTTCTGTAATCCTATGGACTCTTCTATATCATTTATTCAAATTTCATCATCTCTTCTCTTCTAGTTTTACAGCAAATAATTTTCTGTTCCAGGGTTCTTGTGGTCTGAGAGCTCTCCAATAACTTGAAAAGAGGATTTTCATAATGCCTCTCAGGAGATATGCAGCCGTAACACAGATCACTGTGTTAAAGCTCTTCTAAGTATCTATGTAAACACTACAAAGGAACTGTACACCTGGGATCCTGAGGGAATGGTTCCTGATCTTAGTTTCCCACATGCTGTCTTTTCAATAAACTAGCCTGGTTTGCAGCTGCTGGTCATAAATTTACACATCTTATTTAGCAGAGGGAACGAAGCATCTGCAAGAAGTGTAACAATTGTATTCAGCACATTCCTAGCCAATATCCTATCCATCTTATTTGGCTAGGAGACAAATGGAGGCTTTATTTATAGGTTACCTCTCCAGTACATGGTCTACATCCCCAATTTCTTGCAGTCCACCAGGGATCACTTACACCACATTACTGATGTTCCTCATCAGGGCAGGCAACTATTCTATTATAATAATTTAAAGTATTTTACACACTGCACAGCCACTCTTTTACATACACACATATACTAACTGGTATACTCATAAACCACATATAGAACATTTCACAAAGACTGACACATTGTGGGGTATCAAAGTATGAAAGAAAACATAGATCTGTAGCCTTGTAACACAGATAACAGGAGGGCCTGTGGAGGAAAAAAAAGCATTCCCTCTAAGTTTAAGCTCTCTCCAGAGACCATTCACTAGCCTCAGAATATTCACGTTTGACGTTAACTAAAGCTCTCTTGGAAAAACCATCAAGTTAATTCAGTTTTAAAAAATGCATTAAACCAAGTCATACTTAGAGAGAGTATTGAGTATTTTATGTGTAATACATAGTTACTCAGATACACACTTAAATATTTAATATGTAAAAAATAAAGTGCCTTCTATCAGGTCCCAATGCAGGGACATTATAAAACATTTCAACAACTGTAAAACAAATAAATACATAGAATACTGAATCAAACATATGTGAAAACAGTTGACATAATATGTACAGTCTGGTGGATGCCCCAAGACAAAACATCCTTTCATATACATGGTATATACATATATATTCATCTTTACTCAATATATTATGACAATATATATTTCAAAATTTTGTTAAGAGTCTGGAAAAGGAAAAAAAAAAAAACCCTACAAATATGCAACAAGACTCAAGCACAGAAGTCCAAGACTAACAAAGAATTTGGTACTCCTGCCCACACCACCACCTCCACTCCCGGGAAAGATATGCCAGTGCTCTTTGCTAGGGTGCAGTGCCTCTACATCCTGCAAGGCACTGTGAGCAGCAGCTGTGAAGTTGGCATCACCAGTGGTGAGTAGATCAAATATACACGAGTAAAAATAGATGTCCTTCACAAGCATCTTCTCATGGCACTTGGTGGTGGCTGTTTCCAGTGTGTACCCTGATCGGGGATGAACAGCAGCACCCCATGGAAGCAGCTTTCCCATCACAGGCAATGGCAAGTGGCCACTCTGATCAATACGTTCACTGGAAGGGCAGCCGTTCACGCATAGCTGCAGATCCTGGCTTTCTTCATAGGCCATGACCAACTCCTGAGGCATGCGAATGGCCAGGGTCAGATAGTGTCCAAGCTGGCGGATATACACCGTGGTCCCGATGTACCTGGCATACACCTCAATGTATTTGCCATTGACTCTCTCCACAATATGCAAGCTCCTGGTGTTCCCATCTCCTCCACTTGTTGTACCATCAACAAAAGCTGCAGGCAAGTTATCAGCCACCGCTTGATATACCTTCTGATCTGTACAGTCTTGGTATGATTTGAAGATAATAGTTATCTGGGGGGAGGGGGAAAAAAAAAGCAAAGTTAGTGGAAAGAAATCATCATCTCAATCCCTTTTCTGTTTGGCAACTGAATATATCTGGAACTGCCCACTATCTCAAAACTTTACAGTTGTCCACAACTCATGCCTAGGGAAAACAGCCTGTACACAAGCTTAAAGCAGTATTTTATCAGATGACAAATGTTAGATTTGTTCTTCTGTTGACCTGAAAGCAAGACTGTTAGCATGTGGCAACAGCCTTGAGGTCAGGAAAGGAAAAGGTTTTATATTTAATTAGGTATCACAACTACCTCCTGCCTGACAGTTTCTTAAAACTTTGGAATGCATCCTGCAATGACAGAGAAGCATAAGCACCGAGTAATTTTCACAATGCTGGCCACTATGGCAAAAACAGAGTGAGACCATGCAAAATCAGAGAAAGGTATAATCAGGACCAGGAAGAACAACCAGTCAAATTACAGCTTAGAGCTCCTGGATCCACTAGTCCTAAGAACTGGGATATGTGACACTTTGAGTCCTCTGTTGCTAGAAAATGTGCCCAAACAAAGCAAGACTGAAAGATACTCAAAGATGTACCTTTGAAGAGTCACTTCCAATAGCAAAATCAGTAGCATAAAGCAATTATTAAATTTTGTAAAGATTAGAACTAGCCTTTTAAGCCTTCCTACTTACTGGAATAAGTCACAATAAAGAAAAAGCAGGTGCTCCAGTTTTACTTGAAGGGAATAACTACTTGGCAGACCAAGTCTGGAGTATCTAGCAGGTTTTCCTAAAATAACAAGTGTAATGAGAATTCACATCAATATATTAAAACCAGATATTGCTACTTCCTTTAGAGTTCCAGAGGGGAGTGACTTCTTGAAAAGGTCAAAAGACATTTTGCACCAAGACTAGGTATTTTAATAATTATTTTCATCATTGACTGTTTATATCAAATTAGTTACAGTCTATGATTTAAGCAGTCTGCTAAGAGACTCAGACTACTCCAAAATGGACCAGAAAAGATTTTAAAATTAATGTTACACTTAAAATCTGCTCCACAGCAACTTCACATTTTAGTTTCAGTTAACCATCACACTTCTGCACAAAAACTTTTATTTCTGCCCCTCTGTTTTAAAGTAAGAGCTAGAGGATAAATCAAGAGCTGATTACAAACAATTTGAATAAAATCTCTGCCCTCATTAGCCTCACTTTTCCATACCATTTGCATAAGACAAGTCTTTCCACCTCACTCCTCCCATTGCAACAATTTCTTCTTTTGAGTATGCAGACATACCCTAAATAGTATTACATTTATTTTCAATATTTGGTTTATCCCCAGTAGTTGATGCTTTGCCAGTGTTTGTCTCACAATACAGACAATACTTACTAATTTGACTTCATGTGTTCTCAATAGTGCTGACTGGATTTTTCCAATGGTTTTTCCTTGCATTAATCAGTTATGCAGCTTGAGTTGTAACAGGTGTATAGCTTCAAATCATCTGTAGTCAACCCATTTGGTAAACTGATGTATGTGGATCGCAGCTAAGCTGGAATGCCTATGCCCAAAATCCAGAAAATGCACAAGTGCCCCTCTTGCTGTAAAGATCACCTCACAGCTTTATGCTTAGTAAAGTAAGCTCAGCAACCTACAGAAGAGAAACTTGAGGTCTCTCAAGTGATTAGTATTTCTGCATATAATCCAGGCCATCGTGCAGTAAATCAGGCCTTTTGTTGTGCGTAACACAGTTTTGATGAAACCAATTTCTATCTCAGCCTGCTCAGACAAAGAAGCATTGCTATCTCCTTGAGCATATTTGTGTGGCTCTGCAAGAAAAGAATCATTTACTCATCTACAGAAGTAAAGCTCTAAGTTTCCTTAGCACCTGAACAAGCCCGGAGTCAAAAGAGTTCATTGTTTTAGTGAGACACGGAACTGGCTGCTTGATAAAACATTAAAGAAAGGTACCAGGCAAAATTTACCAAGAAGCAGCTACCAAACTGCTTTCTCCAGAACTCCCTCATCTGCAAGAATGAAATGCACACAATTTCAGAACAGAGAGAATGAACAAGAAGCCTTCACCCTAACTTAAGATTAGCAGTAACACTGGATGGTGAATGAGAGCTGAAGGACTACTAAATGAATAAAGGCCTCCACGTATGTTGCAAGGACACTCCAAACAGAGAACTAATAGAGACTATTTAAATTTTCCAAGGACATACTTGTATTTAAACACTGCAGCTCAAGACACTGGTTTTGAATATTCTGTTGTCTGTCATGTGACATCCATCTAATCCATAGGCCAGAGCAGTAAAACCAGAGGGCTTTGCCTTACCACACACTCCTACCTCAGTATTGTGCCCTGCTACTGACCATTAATCCAGAGCCTGTTGCAAAGGGAGATGAAGCACAATTTCATTGCAGAGCTTTCTCTCTTTAAATTCTCAAGGTAACAGAAAGCATTAAAAAGTGAAAATGGTTATTTCAAACAAACTTAACATGTCTTATATATGTCTATGTACCTACAGTAATTTTACACTCTGTCTGGGTCCCAAGAACACCTTCACAAAGCTGCTTAATGCAGTACTTTTTGCAGACTAGAGATTAGATGCCCTTTCTAAACTTAGGATAGAAAAATCCAAATGCCAGAATCTTCAGATGAAGAAAGACTTTTGAAACTATCGACGTATCAGCCTTGTTCCTTGGGCATATACAGAGCTCTTCAGCAGTGAGGAACCATGAAAGATAAAAACAAAGGATTGCAGAGGCTTATCTGAAGATACAATAAACAAACATCAGCTATAGTAAGATTACTAAAACAAAACAAACCCCACATATACAATTTGCACATTTCACTTTGGACTTCGTCCTCCCACTCCTACTGACTACGTTGATCCAAAGCTTTCTTAAATTGCACTGCACATGCAAAACCTTTCAAAGATGGTCTTAACGAGCTGTAAAATTGCAGTTTCTAGGAGACCTTAATGTATTTGTAGAAGGTACCTGGCTTGTGTGCCTTAAACAAAAACAACACTTTCAACTCTTGAGTTCTTGCATTTGTGTTCCCTAGTGCCATGACATAATTACAAGGATGATGGTATCACAATATGTTGTTATTTTACTATGCATTTCATAGAATCCTAGAATTGTTCAGGCTGAAAAAGACCTCTAACATCATTAACTTCAACCATTATTGTAACACTGCCAAGCCTGGGGAGGAGTGAGTGAGAAAGTGCCCAGTGGAAAAGGATAGCCAGCAGAACAGGAGCCAGCATGAGCCCAGGGGGCCAACAAGGCCAATGGCATCCTGGTTTGGGTCAGCAATAGTGTGGCCAGCAAGACTAGGGCAGTGACCATCCCCCTGTACTCAGGACTGGTGAGGTCACATCCTGAATTCTGTGTTCGGTTTTGGGCCCTTCACAACCAAAAAGACACTGAGGTACTGGAGCAAGTCCAGGGGAGGGAAACAGAACAGGGAAGGGTCTGAAGCACAAGTCTGATGAAGAGAGGCTGAGGGAGGTGGGGGTGTTCAGCATGGAGAAAAGGAAGCTCAAGGGAGATCTCATTGCTCTCTACAACTTCCTGAGAGGAGGCTGTAGCCAAGTGGAAGTCAGTCTCTCCTCTCAAGCAGAAATTGACAGGATTAGAGGAAATGGCCTTAAGCTGTGCTGGGGAGATTTAGATTGGATGTTAAGAGAAAATTTCTTCACTGAAAGAATTTCATTGAAGCAGGCTTCCCAGCCAGTTGAGTCATCATCCCCAAAAATATTTAACAGGCATGTAGACATGGCACTTAAGGACCCCTTTTAGTAGTGGAATTGACAGTTTGCAACTGGAGTTAATGATCTTAGACGTCTTTTCCAACCTAAATTATTCTATTACAACCTCCAACAAAACTGTAGTACAAGCTACTTCTGCAAAATAAAGACAAATTTGTCTCTGCCTTAGGCAAAAAATCCATAAAGATTAAAAGAATAATGACATGTGACCAGTTACATGATCCTTCTATTTATTAAAACATTGTCTTTCCAGTTACATTTCAGTTGTTTTTCTACTACACTGTGCTCACTCTGCAATGATTTCCTGCAAAAATTGAAACCGGGCTACAAAGGAGGTATTTTAAGTGTTCTGCCTCTGGGAAAAAGAACATTGATCCCCAAAATTTCCTTACCCTTCTGATAGCATCAATTCCCAGATGCTATCCAAGGTTTATAGCCAATAAATTACTACAGTAAAAAACTCTGTAGTTCTTTCCTTCTCTGTGTCATTAAATTCACTCTCTCACCCTCAAGCTATCCACTATAGGACATTTGGACAGGAAAACCTCCATTTCCAATTAACACAAACAAGAAGGAAAGCTTTCTATTGGCAAGCCCAACCATCTCTGTCTCATTTGCTATTCAGGGATAACTACTCTAGTGATATCCAGGACATCTCACAGCAGTAAAAGGCAATAAAGACTTTGTACCCCTCCTTATAAAGCACACAATAAATAAAATTTTAGAAAACCCAACCTCCTATTTAATGCACTCTCCAATACCCTTCCCACCTGCTCTCTGTAACAGATGTTTATCTCCAGGGAACTGAAAAACCACTTCCAAGACAGAGAAGCTCTTTACTTTCATCTAGAGGTGGAGTAATCAAACATAAATAATGGCAGTGACCTACTCAAAACCCATACAAGAAGTCTGTCAGAAAGAAAAAGAAAGGAGAGCTTGAACTCAGTTTCCCAGTTACTTGGTGATGATCCTTCTTCTCCATCTGAAAGGACCTAGGATCCTATGCCAAGGGGCATAAACACATCAGACAAGCTCAAAAAACCTAGAGTTTCAAGTTCCAGCTAGACCACAGAACAAACAATAGCTTTGTTCATGGTGAAAAACAGGTGTTACTGTGGATAAGATAAATACGTAAAACACCTACAAACAAATTGCCAAGAGCATTTTTGTGAATAAGTACACAACTCTCACAAGATGTGCTTTTCCAAGAAAGGTATTTCAAGGAAAAGTTTTCCTGCTTTTCATACTTGCATGCCAGATGCACAGTGTTGGGTAGGGGAGGAATAACACGCTTTTATTCCTCATATTCTTACTTGATGTGTCCTCCTGGCATTCTCTTGTCCTTTTTGAACTTACTGGATAGTCCTCAGACTGCTGGGGTTTCATAGTCTCTGAGGTTTTGGAGATGAAAGAAAACTTCACACATAATGTTGCGTTTATTACCAACTCATTCAAAGATTGGTACGCCAGAAAGCTAGGATAAAAGTGAAAATACTAACTCCCTACAATGGCAAGTGATGGTCTGCATCTTTCAAAAGGACAATAGGGTGAAGATTTAACATTCTGTTTCTGTGGCTTCTTAAACCATTTCCCCTAAAAAATCCGTTCAGGAAAAACTAAATCTTCTAGTCTTACTGTCCTTCCTTTCATTAGGCCTGCTTTAGAGTGGACTAATTAGGTTAGTATTTGCTTTGGCTTCTGCACAATTAAAGTTCAGCATACACCTTTGTTTTTATTTCCCATTAAACATCTATTTCAAATATCTGCAATGAGAAAACAGCCAGACTAATAAAGGGTAACATTCAGAAAACTTTTCTTATGAAGAAGGTAGAAGATCTATTGGCATGCTCTCAGCTAGTAATTACACTATGTAGATAAATGCCACTGACATGTAGCTCTTTAAAAGTCCTTTAAGCTACCCAGTGGCCAAAATCAGTTAAGTACACCCAGCAGCAGACAGACAACCACAGTCAAAATGGAGTATTTGCAGAGGAAAACGTTACAGGAATGAAATTAGCAGTGATAAGAGTAGCTTCTCAAGCCTCCTCTGTTTCATTTATAGTAGCCTGCTCCTATTAGAAGCTTCTGCACACTTAGCTGTACTTGGGCAATGACAGGCACTACTACAAAAGAGGGAAAAAGAAATACCCAAGACAAAGAAAAACACAAAAAAAGCCCTATTGAGAATAAATAAAGACAGAAGGCACACCTTTTAAAACTGTACTTTCCCTCAGTATGTATAGACATTTACTACTGGTGTTCTCCTCTTGGTTATCTCTTTGAGAAGACATATACAAGCACGTGTTACTACAGTCAATCATTTTCAGAATGTGGCTGAAGCTAAAATCACTTATCTACTACAATCACACCCTAGCCATCCACACAACTCATACACAAGAGTCTCAACTTTTTCTTCTACTACTATCAAGTATAAGGAAATAAAGAAAATTCTGCAAGAGTTTAGCAAAATTGAGAATAAAAGCTTACTGCAGATTACAAAATGCAGCTTTTTCTTCCACTTATTTAGGAGTCTTTAGAAAAAGCCACTGGAGCAGACTGCAAGGGACATAAGCCTCTTTTGCAAAGCTTACTTACGTTAGCCTCATTCCCTTATTTTATACACCTTCAGAACTCATTCACAATACAGTCTGTTTTAGAAACAGATATAGGTCAAGAAAATGTCATTCGGAGTTTCAGTCGAATCTCTGTTCGCTAATATATGCATTGCCATCAGTCAATACTTCAGAATCCAGCACAAATTTAACAGTAACATTGATTTTCCCATATTAATACTACTGCACAGCCAACTCCACAGAAGATGTGGCTCTAACCCACCGTGACAGACAATTCCTGCGTCTAACCCTAGTAATAAAAAAAAGCTACTTCCAGGCTTAACAATACAGTAAAAATTCTACAGTGTAGATGTCTCACAGCTGTGTACATACAGCCTGCCGTACTTGACAATACAAGAGCTACACTATCACAATTTTAAAAAAAGTCCTTTCCTTCTAAAAAGGATATGTGACATCATGTATACATATATACATCATATATACATCAGCTTCAAATACACGCTTAAGTAACTGATGCACACACTTGCTACCTGCATTCAGCAGAAAGAGGACTTTTCTTAAGTTAAAGAAATAGCATCAGTTCTCAAATACTAGTGCATGTATTCCTACTCTAGACACCTCAAGTACCTGAGAGCAGTGCAATCTTAAGTCTTGCCTGTCTCAATAAGGGTTTAATATTCCTGGTACAATTTTAAGGTCACTGCTTCTTAACCAAGCTAAGGTACAACAATTTAGCTTGCTACCTTCTCTCAATTCCCTGCAGTTCCCCCTCTTGTTTGTGCTCTGAACCACCAGTGTTTTGATAACTTGTTTATTGTGCCACTCAGTATTATTTAGTTTCTACTCTTATAGCTATGCAGTTCATAAAATTAATGAAAAGCAGAGATATACATTCTTTCTTTAAGTCTCCTTCCAATCCAAAGCACTCTGTGATTTTTTAAATTTCTAATTAGTGCAGAGGTAGTCACAGATGCACAGTAATCTAATATTGGTTTTAAAGTTACATCAGTATCCTTACAGGCTTGTGTAGTAATACACACAAGTTTTCTTGTCATGAGCACAACCAGAGGGAAGAAAAGAACCTGCTTTAAGTTTTGTTTGATGCTCAGAAAATAAGAGGCTAAGAACTTATACCTTTTTATACTACTGCATAGAACATTCTCAAGCAGCTACCATTACTCACTGTTAAGGGTTAAATTACTTACTTAACTGTCTTGGCCTTTTACTTCTCCATGCATGTACATTGCAGAAAAAAAATCTGTACCTTATTTGTAGCAGTAGCACTGGATCCTGGGACCACAGGCACATTGGTCACTTGTACTGATAAGTACTTATTGTCTATGAGGGGCCAAGCACCTTCCACTTTGCATGTCTGGAAGTGATCATTAAAAGTCCTCAGATGAGGATCCCCAAACAAGCCACAAAATAGGTAAGTAAGAGGAGCAGTCTTTTCTCCTCCCTGATGTTCTCTTGCTTCTGTGTGGCCACTGTAAATGCAAGGATCATGGGCCATTTCAGGGTTGGTGGAAGCTGTGGGTCCATCTTTGGTACAGTTTCTCTGAGTCATGAGGTCACTGATCCCAAGCACTGCAGAATGGTAGACTAGGTTTCCACGGCATACTTTGGAATTGCGATAGGTACATGCAGAGTATGCCCGCAGGGCCTTGCAGAACTCCAAATCAAAGTCCTGAAGAGCTGCGTTCAGATGTGAAGTGAAGGATACAAAATCAGTGGTGCACTTCTGGATTCCACAAGATGTGTGCTGCTGGCAGTCACCTAAGCACAATAAAGACAGCAGAAAGATAAAAAGCAAACCTCTTAGGTGGCAATACCCCTTTCCACTACCTCAAATATCATAGAAAACAACTTGAAAGACACTTGAAGTGCTCACCCATTAGGGAAACACTGCATATTATTACAAAGAGATTGTGAGATAGAAATGGAGAGTATCTCAGAGGCTGACAAGACTCATGATATCTTAATTCATTACTTCATAAAGTCTAGATGAAAATTAAGAACACTAGGCCCTGTCAAGTACAAGTCAAACACTTCTTTTCAGACAGGTGACAATGTAATTCTGTATTTAAATTAATCACTTAGTCAATAAAAAGGCTCTATTTAGTCTTTCAGTGCTTTACACAAGTTACTAGATTTTTATACAGAATTCTGTCCCTCAGAAGAATGTGGTAAAGGCAGCAGAGTGATATATGTTTAGACAAAAATAAGTCTGAATAAAGGAAAAATCCAAGTCATCTTCTAGAAACCAGGGCAAAGGAAGGATGGTAGGTAAGTGGACAAGCAGTTTGCTTTATTTCCCTGGCACTGCCATAGCTGAAGCTTCATTGTTTGTTTTTCTGGGACTAACACAGGAAAAACCCAGTTGTCTGAAGTGCAAGTTTTCAGCTGAAGTGTCTGTACATTGCAGTAGCTGTACATCTTACAGCATAATTCAGTAACAAGATAAGTGGGAGAAAAATCCTCTCCCCACAAATGCCTGAAGTACAGATGTGTACAACAGCTACTCGGTTCAGTTTAAATGAGCAAAACAGTTAGACCTTATCTGATGACCTGATTTCCATAAAAAAGCACAATTAACATCCTAGCAAGCAAACTGGAGTTTTACAGTTGTCTCACTACAGTTCTCACAGTTATGATCTAAAATCCTCCCAGATTCTCGTGGCAGTTAACAATTGCCTTCTGAAGATAACTTCCACCCAAGAACTTACCAGGAGAAGAAATTAAATTAACAAGACTGTACACACACTAAGGGAAACAAAGGCATATATCACATGGGTTAAAACCAGGAGGACCCTAGGAGAGATCGCATTCCTTGCCATCCAAAGAGTAAATGGACCTTCACAAAGAATATGTGCATGACTTCATGCAACAGATGTCCAACCACGCAAAACCATCTACTAAAAACATGCAGCTTTTGTTACTTTTATGACCTATACAATTCATCTGTGCAAACATGAATCTGTAATTTCACACTCTCATAAAGCAGCTTTTGAACACCACAAAAATGCCTACAAAGATAAATAGAAGAGTGAAAAAAAGGGAAAACACAATATATCTAAGAGAAACTCCTAAGCCGTGAGATATGGAAAACAGGCTGAATAACATGATTTACCATTTTTAAACAGTTGTTTTCTGCAATGCACACAGTGATGAGAGGATATCAGCAACTTCTTTGCCTGTCCCTTAGCTGACTCCTCCTGAGTCAGTACTCATATAACTTACTCTGAATATCCAAACCATGAATTTATAAGGGCAATACATTTTGCCAGTGATGCACAGCTAAGACAAATCTCCTGTCAAAATCCCAAGATAACACAGAGTAGAATGAGGAATTCTCCACCTACAGCAAAACATGACCATGAATTGCATAGGTAAGCTAAAAGTTTCTCTGTAAAAGCCATATATACCTCTGCAAAATACATACAAAAAACAACCCTAGCAACAATCTGTGTTTCCAGATACACAAAAAAGACCCGTGCCAAGCAAAAGGACAGATGGAACGCAACGCTGGGTTTAGAGCCAGACTTTGAAAGCACCAAAACTTTTATTTCCCTTCAGTTGTATTCGTGGTATTATTTTAATCACACGTCAACTAGGCTAGCTGAGCACGTGTGTCAAATTATCAAACAGTCTAAATAAATCCCAGAATCACAGAATTTTTAGGACTAGAAGGGAGTTCTCGGTATCATCTTGTCCAACACGCCTGACAAGGCAGGGTCACCCGGAGCAGGCGACACAGAAACGTGTCCAGGTGAAGTTACATGTCTCGAGAGAAGGAGACTCCATGACCTACTTGGGCAGCCTCTTCCAGTGCTCTGCCATCCTTAATACAAAGTTCTTCCTCATGTTAAGGTGGAACTTTCTGTGTTTTCGTTTATAGCCACTGTTCCTCTTCCTGGCGCTGGGCACCACCGAAAGAGCCTGGCACCATCCTCTCGGATGGAGATATTTATATGCATAAACGAGATCCCCTCTCAGGCTTCTCCCCTCTGGACTACACAGGCTCAGCTCGCGAATCTCTCCTCATGAAAGGTTCTACCTGAAGGAAAAGGACCCGCCAGCTCCTCGAGTCTGTGGGCGCCCGGCTACAATCCAGTCCCTCCCAGCCCCGCTCCCCTGGTACCTGCGCTCAGCAGCAGCAGCAGCCCCAGAGCGGCGAGCAGCAGCCGGAGGGCGGCGAGTGGCGGCTCAGCCCTGTCGGCTCGGCAGGGCGCGGTGATCCCCATGCCCAGCCATGCAGGTCCCCGGGCCGGCGGCAGGACGGCGCCGCGGCATTAGGCGGCGGCGGCGCGGGCGGGAGACATTCTCCACAGTGCTTCCCCCTTCACCTCCTCCTCTTCCTCCTGCTCCTCGGTGCTTCCCGCGCCTCCTCCTGCTCCAGCCACGTGACGTGACGCGACGCACACAAAGAGCCTAACCCACAACGGTTCCGCGGCGACTGCGTCTACGACCACGCTGCGCCCGCCCCGCCCCGCCCGCTGTGTCATCTCCTATTGGCTGTCCGGGCTGTCCATCAGGGGCGCCTGACTCTCCCTGGCGGCCACACGGCTCGCCCGCCGCCGACCCCGCCGCCGTCGCGTCACTAAGGCTGAATGCGCCCGCCCAGCGACCTACGCCCCCTGCGGTGGGAGGGGCCTCGATAGGCCGCCAGGGGGCACTCAAGAGCGCCGGGATAGGGAAGGCGATAGGGTGGAGAGCACCATGGGGGAAGGGAGCACCGCCGGGATAGTGCAGAGATACATACCCCCCGGGATGCGACGAGAGAGACCTGCGGTGTAGACAGAGGACACCGCCGTGACAGGGCAGGTGGCAACACCGGTGCACCAGCGGGAACAGGACAGGGTGCACTGATGGGACCGAGCGGGTGGCAGCACAGGGACAGGATGGGTGACATCGCTAGGGCAAGCATTAGGAACAGGATCTGCAAGAGAAAATCAGTTCCACCATGTCAGGGTATTTTTTAAGCATCCAAAGGCAAACTTCCTTTTGAATCTGTCATTAAGTAGCTAACACGAGAAATGTACAGCACAACTCAACTGTAAGTAAAAATACTAGTTTCAGGCTGCCTGTTTTTCCATTCGATTTCCCCTTGCTAGCAAACATATTTCATACTTCTAAGATTAGACTGGCTGAGACCAACTGATTGAAGTTCAACAGGACCAAGTTCGGGGTCCTGCCCTTGGGTCACAACAACCCCCTGCAGTACTACAAGTTGGTGCAGTGTCTGTAAAGTTGCCTGGGGAAAAAGGCCTGGGGGTTCTGACTGACAGCAGCTGAACATGAGCCCGCATGAGCCCAGGGGGCCAACAAGGCCAATGGCATCCTGGTTTGGGTCAGCAGTAGTGTGGCCAGCAGGACCAGGGCAGTGACCATCCCCCTGTACTCAGGACTGGTGAGGTCACATCCTGAATTCTGTGTTGGGTTTTGGGCCCTTCACAACCAGAAAGACACTGAGGTACTGGAGCAAGTCCGGGGGAGGGAAACAGAACGGGGGAGGGAAACAGAACAGGGAAGGGTCTGAAGCACAAGTCTGATGAAGAGAGGCTGAGGGAGGTGGGGGTGTTCAGCATGGAGAAAAGGAAGCTCAAGGGAGATCTCATTGCTCTCTACAACTCCCTGAGAGGAGGTTATAGCCAGGTGCAGATTGGTCTCCTGCCATGTCTCAAATGAGAGGTCAACCAGAAATGGTCTTAAATTACACCAAGGGACTAGCTTTGGTGATTCTGTGATATGGTCCTTCAGGAAAAGCATGGTCAATATACAAAATACTATACACAAATTAAAATAAACACATATACAAAACAGAAAGATAAACCGAGTCCCTTGGATTCATCTTCATTAGAAAGTTTATGGAAAATAAAATCCTAGAAAGAAACTATTCATTTTATCAACCATCTCTGAAAGAACCCCAACCAAACAAACAAAACCCCAAACCCACACAAAAATCTGAGCTTCAATAGCTATTAAAATGAATGTAAATTGTAACAACCTAGGAAGAAGACCTTTGGCTTTTACTGTAGGTTACCTAGTATTCATTAATCAAGCTGTGGCTGTGAAAATTGTCACCTATGCTTTCCTTTTTCTTCAATACTCTTTGAGAAATATTTCTGCTATTCACCTCAACTAAAAGACAACACCAACTTCCTTTTAATTTTGTATTGCTCTAGCATAATAATAACAATTTCATGATAATAAGGTAGTAACAGCTACTTGCATTACCTGAAGCTGTCTTTGACTTTGGATGTTGTCACAGCAAGGGTACATGTACATGCTTCTTTGTAGGCCAATAGAGGCTCACCCTGTCCATTCTCCCTGTGCTCCAGAAGCCAAGTATCTGTATTAGTGCATGACACAGCTGACTTACAGGCTATCCTCTGTCTCAAAGGGGTTTATCCTCACAAGATCCATGTTGCAGCAATACCCCTGGACACAGGTTTTATTTGTGTTCTGGCTGAACTCTGGCCAGATCTGAGCAGAGGCAGAATCCTCTCATGCTGAACTACTTAGTATACAAAATTCTACAGCCTTAGATGTTCGTGGTGCTATTTTTACCATGTAGCTCTATAAATAGCTTACCTAAGATACTTCACCAGAGATCATACAGCAAATTTCCTTTCTCTTAGGACCTAATATTGTCATACATCTATGGACTTTTTTTACTGGAGCAAAAAGTAGAAAGAAAGCAAGGTAACTGTCAGTATGATATTTGTAACTATGTACTCTTGACTAATGCTGAGTCATAATTCATTCTCCAAGCATAGGCATTGATTTATGGAACCAGATTATGTCATCCTATATCATGCTGGTTGTCATGGGGTAATGTTATGATAATCCTGTATCCCCTGTTGTCTGCCTCATGCTCAATGTGTTCTGTAGCTTTAAGAAGCTGGGAGGAGCTCTGCTGGCGAGGGTTGTTTTGAAACCCTCCTCCCAGGTGTCAGTCTTTGGAAGCGCGGAGGGGGAATACGGCTCGGGTTTCAGTTTTTCCCGGCTTCCAGCAGAAGCGGTGGCGGGAGAGGACTGTTCCTTCTTCGTTCTTCGTTTTGGACTGTTTTTTGCCGACTTGCTTTCTCGTCCGAGACATCAGACGATCCTGAGAGGAAAGCAGGCAAGAATCCTCCAAGAAACCACCTGAGGGATATCACCCGGCCTTGCAGGACCCCCAGTGAAGGGGAGAAGCTACTCCCAAGAAAAGCAGGACACTAAAACCCATCGGACTTATTCACTCAGGTTTAATAAGTCCTTTGCTCTTTCCTGTGTTCTGTGGGCATTTTGTTTTGTTTTGTTGAATAAATAGGTTTGGTTTTCTTTCACTGTCATCCAGACAGTTCTGTTCTGTTGTGGTGGGGAGAGGAGGTGCCAGAGGCCCGTTTCTGTGGGGGGAGGCATTTAGTCAAAGTGTTCTCCTCCTAAACTTGTCTTGAACCCAAGACACTGGTTTATGTAAATCACGACTAAAATGAAGTGCTTGTACCTATACCAAGAAATTTTTCTCATGACCTCTAATACTACTGAAAATTTTTAAAGCATTCAAACACCCAGCTAATGCAGTAAAAATTCCCTAGGAATAGGAGGATGGATAGCTTTTGAGGGGTTTTAGAAACTGAGGCAAATCTCCATCTTACATGTCTGAAACTGTCTGAAAAGTGCTAAGGGCTGTATTTTGAAATCAAGTTCTCCGAGAGCACGTGAATATACAAATACACTGTAGATTGTACAATGATCTCTTGGACTCCAAAGTAACAAGTGGTGTAAATATGCCTGAAGAGTTGATACATTGTTTATGGGGTTGTTTAATGTACATCTGTTTGTTGTGTGGGAAAGTAACGACATCCTGGAAGAAATAAGATACCCTCTTGGATTTGGTGTTTCCTTCCCTTTCCCAAAGTAACACTTGGAATTGTAACTTTCCTTTGCAAGCTCTTGCAGTGAGTTATCCCGGAACATGTGGTTCCAATGCCTACCCAAACTCTACAATTTCTTTTCCCGTCTTTACAGAACTGGGGGATAGGCGGGTCATGCCTGCCTCTTTTCCCCCAGCCCCCATCATCACTCATTGCCAAAATCTTCAAGGATCCTAAGGTGGACATCTGCTAATTGTTTCAAATACCACAATTCAACACTCATTTCAGTTAAAAAATTTTATCGATTGTACATTGCTACAATAGCACTGCCTGTACCAGATACAGGTGCCCCAAAGCAAACTTCATTTTAAAAAGGAAATTTATTACAGCTTGCTAGGATCGCGCTGCTTATATACAATTACCAATTTCAGTTAAAAGCTTACTACACATCTGTACAACTGTACTGACCATATATAGAGATAGAAATACCGCTTTCAGTTTACACAATCAAATGTATTGCAGGTTATAAAGTAATGCCTACATATATATATGTATACAGAGAGACAAATACCAATTGAACTATCTAAATATCCACAGAGCAATAACAAAACTGCATAACTCTAACAGCTTTACGTAGAACTCCATACATATATGAACATAACAATCTATGATATATAAATATATTGACTTCTGTGTAAATGTAATACACATTGAACCTATATATAACAATCTATGGTATATAAATGTATTGACATCTGTGTAAATATAATACTTCGTGAACCTATACATATATATGCAAATAACAAAGTACCTATCTAAATGTCCATATACCTGTCACTGAATTATTATAACTGTATATATTTTGAAATACAACTTTTTACATACAGAAACATAGCAAAATACAGAGAGAAACATAAGTGGATACAGATATGGAGAGAACAGGATACAGATGGAATCCAGCCAGCTCATTTCCCCACATTCCCCCTCAGTCTCTTTCTCCTTTGCAGAGCAGCCCTTCTGGAAACAGAGCAGATGGAGATATAGGATGCAAAGGGAAGACTGTGTCACCTCCACCATGCTCTCAGCCTTGCCATAGCCTCAGCACACCCGAAGCCCCCCCAGTCCCTTCAGACTCTCCAAGCCCATCAGCCCCTACAGTGCTGCCATACCCTTCAGTGTCTCCAGTGCCCTTAGCCCTGCCACCCCTCTCAGCTGGTGCCTGTTCCCTGTCCCCTCAGTGCCTGCCATCATCCTGAGCTCCAGCAGACCCCTCAACGTTACTGCTTCCTCTCAGTCCCTACAGCCTCACTGTCCTCTCAGTGCCACCATCACCACCCACAGCAGCACTGGACCTTCAGCAGCACTGCCCCCTGTGACAGGCCCAGTACCCACAGCCTTACCAACCCTTCAGTGGCTCCCTGGTGCCTTGAGCCCCAAAGCCCCTGAGGGGGACGGTGCCTGGTTCCCGGTGCCACCAGCAGTTCCTGCCACTCCTGTCAGGTGCAGGCAGCCAGGACCCAGGGCTGAAAGCAGCTTGGACCAACCTGGCTTCCAGCTGGGACCCCATCATGACAAGAGGGGACAGAGGCAGCAGAGTGGGGAAAGAGGTGAAAAAGCAGCCATGTACCTCTACAAATATCAATAGAAGTACCTAAATATCCATAGTCTTAGAATTCTAGAAATAGAGGCCCCTAGAATGACAACGTTGTCTAGTCGTCCTTAGGATGTCACATCTCTTCAGAGTGCTGATGTGACATGTACATTAGATGGGGTTGTACTCTCCCATAGATTGTTACATAGAATGCAGCTCATGCACTGTCAGCTCTTTAGAAGGTGCCTTCTGTCGTCAGTCCTCGCTGGTGCAGGACAGCCAGCAGCTCCTGCAGAAAATGCAGGCACTGCTGAGGAGCTGCTGCCTTCAAATAGCAGTGTCCCACAGGTGTCTCTGGTCGTCTGAGAATTCCCTTTTACAATGTGCAGAAACATACAGGTGCTCATGCTTCCCATTGGAGGGGGGATGGGAAGCAGTGCATGATTTAGTGGGAGTACAAAATTGGAGACTATTACTGCTGAACCATGATAGCCGGAAGAGAAATGGATGAATTTATGCTCTGAAAGGCCTCTGATCTTTATTGCAGGAAGAAAAGGTATTCATAGCCCAAGTACATCTTATATGCGCAGCTGGAAAAAAGGATTTCAGAGCTGTATTTTGTTAATACAGATAAGTTGTGCCACTTGGCAGGCTTGCACCGTCTCTCAAGGGCTCACCTAGCTTGAACATTCCTCTGCTTCCAGACGCACAAACAGGGCTGCCTCTATCCTGAGACTGAACTCCTGTGTATGACCTGCTGCCTTCTCCTCTCACCTGCAGCACTGGCATCGGTTTGCCCTTTTCTGTGGCACTTTACATTGATGCCTAGAATGAAATGACAGAGGAGAATTCCATACAAAACTGCCCTTTCTACCAACAGTGCTTCCCTCTTTTGGTGCTTGCAAATGTCCACTGTAAAATGGAGCTTGCAGTTCGTGAGATTAAATCACTTCATAAATTTACTCACCTTCTGTGGGCTGAAGATTAGAGTCCAGCAAATGATTTAAAAATGTGCTACCATCCAGCACATATCCACCATGGACAGAACAGAGATTTAAAACCCACATCCACTGAGGGATCTGCTCCTGTAGACTTTCCTCAAGCCGAAGGGAATCTGTTTTTGCAAAGGCGCCAGGAGCCCAGTGCTGGGCAGAGAACCTTTCTCAAGAAGGTCTGACTTGGGAGGTTGTAGGAAGGGTGGTCAAAGTGGGTAGAATGGGCAGATGCACCCGTGGGTGCACCCACACTCTGATGGCTGCTCCAAGGGCATCCGCTGCCATGCACAGGACACAGGCACTGCCCTGTGTGCAGGATATGTCCCTGAGCTATTGACAACACAAACGCTGTTCAGGTATCATGCAAACACATGAGGGACAAATGTCTCCCTAGCCTCTACACTTGTCATGGGGAGACTCAAGCTCTAGGATCCAAAATTCAGGATTCATGAGAAAAAAAGTGGGAAAAGCCTAGCAAGAAACATACTGCACACACATTACCCTGCGGTTACTGTTTTGTGATATCTCAGAGAAGAATTTTGGGCCTTATGACACACGTCTAGGAGCTTCCCTGTCTACATGTGTGAGGTGCAAAGATCGACTCATAATGGACAGAAGGAAAAGAGAAAGTTCAGAAGCATCTTTCCATCTCCTCTCACTGTTAAACCAGTTTTTACCTCCCTCATAAAAAAACAATGCTGAGAATCAATGCTTCTGAGGAGCTGAAAGGCTTTCTCCTCTGCTGCTGTGCTACAAATAGATTTAGCAGCATCGCTTCACATGGAGATCCACAAAGCAACCAAACGGCACTGCCTTTTGGTCTCTTAAAGGTCAAAAATCTCAGCAGACTTGGATGGAAGAGACTTGCACGCTACCTGTTTGCTCTGCTGGCCAGCTTCCATCCGGCACCCCTTTGCATGACAAAGAATAATGACAAGGGACAGTGCCCTCTCACGTATGCAGCCAAGGGACCCCTCCGGCCCCAAGACTCGGGGCACTCTCAGTACCCATTTTGTAAGCAACCAGTTCTGCTACCGTGGAGCCAACCACCAAAATCTTCACTTGAGGCACGGATTGAACTCCACAACGAAAAGTTGTAAAGTAGGTATGTTTATTCCAGCACTGGGACACACGAGGAATAGTTTCCTAAAATACATGCGTGTCCGTCTGCGGCACTTTGCTTCATTTCTATTGAGTTACAGGTTACATATGTATAAAGCTATACAATGTCCTTATACATATTCATTATCTATCCCCACTCCGTATTATAATGAGCCCAAAGTTCATTTAAATACACTTACACCTGTGCAGTGCTGCTCAGTGAAACTGGGCAGGGGTCGTGGGTAGGGTCTTGGTGAGGTAAGGGTTGTCTTCCTCTGGCAAACTTTTCACCCTGCTTCCCTGCACATACTCCCCGTGTCTCTGGCTTGAGTCCAAACTCTACATCCTGGCTTGGGCTGGTTTTGGGGGTCCAAAGCAGGATGTCTAGTCCTTTTACATCCTGGCTTGGTCTTTTTAATGATGGTTCCATATTTCCTTTACATCCTCTCTTTCTGTTTGGTAAGCATAAAAATTGTCAAGCAAGCTATATACATTGTTATAATAATTCCTAATTCCTACTAAATCATTATCTACCCCTGGATCACACTGACTTCAGTGGGAGTAGCAGCAGGTCGTGTACCTGGTGCCCAAGTCTGAGTCTAGGCTGGAAAAATGAGATGCCCAGCAGCAAAAGGACCTGACTGTCAAAACCACCACCTGCCACTGTTACCTCCTCTTTGCAGAAGTGTTCCACCAGCCTGAGGCCCCTGGTAGCCCTCAGTGCCAACTTGGGCCTCAGATAATAGGCCCTGGACTCCTGGAGGTTCTGCACCAAACAGAGGTGGGGACAGCCTCTCCAGACTGAGCTTCCAGGGGAAAGGTCAGAGAAATGAGGGTCTCGAGTGCTTTAGCTGTGCCAGCAACACAGTCCTGTGTAGCAGCCACCAAGCACAGGGGCAACACAGGGCACAGAAAAGGGACAAAACCAGTCAAGAACAGACTCTGGAAGGAGCGAGACCTGGGAGAGGTAACGCTCGGCTTGATTTCTCTCTGCAGGAGAACGGTTTTCTGTTTCAAGGCTGTGTTAGTTTTGCTTGCCCTTGTTTTCACTAGTGATGGGGGGAGCACACAAAATGACTCCTGTGAATGTATCCAACAAAGCCAATCCCTGGTGGCTCTGAAATGATGGACATGCTGCTAGCCAAGGCTGAGACAATTAGTGATGTTGGTTACACCTCTGTGAAAACATATTTAAGAAGAGACCAAGGTGGTGGGCATGCACTTCTTTTGGCCAGAGGAGGAGGAGGTGGTGAAAATATGTGAGGGGAAACAACAACAATTCAGACACCAAGGTCAGTGGAGAAGGTGGGGGAGGGGAGGCTCCAAACACCGGAGCCAAGAATCTTCTGCAGGCTGTAGTGAAAACCATGGTGGAGCGGGATGTCCCCTTGCAGCCCATGGAGTCCATGGGGAATGTTAAAATCCACACGGAGCCCTGCGCCAGAGCCAAGCTGGATGCCTAGCTCAGCAGGAGTCTCAGTGGAGAAACAGGCTTTTACAGACTGAATTAAGTGTCCTATGCCAATGCCTGAGAAAGACTGTGGTTCAGCACGGAGGAAAAAAGCCTTGGTCCTGAAATGGAAGAGCCAATTTGGACATCTGATCCGTGGACAAGAGACCCCATGCCGCAGCAGTTTTGGAAAAACTGCCTGCCCATGGAAGAAGCTCTCGTGGCAGGGTTGGGCAGACTGCCGTTTGTGAGACCCGCAGCTAAGTAGAAGAAAAGACTCCTCTCCCCAGAGCAGTGGAGAAACATTTAGGTGATGAACTGACCTACCCCTACCCCCCC
>VZRN01003466.1:0-54354 GCA_013397935.1 Dasyornis broadbenti | reverse complement strand
TCAGATTTTTAATAACGGCCACTGCTACACAGCCCACCCTAAGATTGTCATGGAAAACTCAGGTGCCAGTCTGAGTGGGTCAGTGACCCCTTACTTATAATAAGCTGCATCATCTTCAGGAGTTGGTGGAGGAACAGCTGACCTCTGGTCACATTGTGCCTTCTACCAGCCCCTGGAACTCGCCAAGTGGGGCTTGCTGTATGATTTGAGGGCAATTAATGTGGTGATGGAAGACACGGCTGTCCTGCAGCCAGGGTTCCCGTCTCCCACCATGCTTCCTCGTGATTGACACTTGACTGACACTGATTTAAAAGACTGCTTTTTTACCATTCCACCGCATCCTGATGATGCTCCAAAATTTGCTTTTTCTGTCCCAAGCCCTAATGTGCAGGAACCCCTGAAATGGTTACATTGGGTAGTGCTACCACAAGGAATGAAAAATAGCCCAACCATCTACCAGTGGTTTGTGGCGCAAATGTGGAGCCCGGTGTATCAACAAGCACTCAAGGCCCTCATATATCACTATATGGATGACATCCTTGTGGCTGCCCCCCAATCTGAAAGCTCTAGCAGAAAAAGCTAGTGTTTAAAAAAGCAGAAAGCAGAAAGCTCTTGCCTTTAAGTTCTGTTACTTTTCCTTTCTGTTACATTTCAGTGATGTTAAGTTCGAGTGAAGTTAGGTTCAAGCTCTGTTGAAATATGTTCATTTAATTTAAACAATGTAGTTCTTTTGCTATACGGATAAGATGGAGTCAACTGAAACCTTCCTGGTGAAGAATTAACCATGTGAACATGTGGTTTGTTGGATCCTTAGTTTCATCAAAAATTCTATGGGTCTAACTGTTCTACACTGGTTAATTAATATTACTATTCATAACAATCTTTGCAGTTTGATCTTCCATAGGTGGCACAGAAGAATGAGTAATGATTCAAAATTACGTTACATATATGCATTCCTTTAATTACTTACAGTTTGTTTATGGTCCCATTGATTATTTAGTTAAGATTAAATGACAATGCCAGCTGTTTTATAATATTCCACATAACTTTGTATATTTATCTGCAAGAAGTGTATCATTTTAAGAGACTTTCTCAATTGATATTAATAGAGGCTTCTTTGTCGGATGTTTTAGGGAAACCCTCCCAGTTGAGGCCTGGGCTCTGGCCAAGCCCTGGCCCTGACTGGTTGGAAAGTATGCCATGAGTCCCAGGTGTTTCTGCATCAAAAATGTAATCAAGTCAGTTTGACTTGCAGATTTGGGTTTATGAAAGCTGGACCCACTTCCAGGTAAACTTGGAAACCTTGCCCGGGATAGGTTCTCCAGGCCCTGCCTATGAAATGGGGCTCCCCAGCATTTGCAGACTCTGGGTGATAGTTGAACGTTTAGGTAATTGATGATATATCTTCCAATGTACGCATGTATTACCTCGTTGATTTTTGTTCATACTAAGAGAAGTGCATGTTGCCAAAAGTAAAAAGGGGGAGTATGGCACCTGAAGAGTAATTAGGTAATGCAATTAGATAATGCAATATGTATGCTAAGATTTTCTAATGCAGATCATCAAGCCTGATCCCTGACAGAGCAGTGCTGCTTTGAAGGTTTGCATATGCAGAACTAGTTTCCAAAAATTTTATGTAAAGATCCACAATTGGGTGCACAATGGCGAGGCCCAAATGATTTACTAATGTGGGGAAGAGGGTAGGCTTGTCTTCTGTCACCAACAGGTCCAAAGCAGTTACCTGCTCACCTGGGTTAAAACTGTATCCTGAGCTGGAAAGACTCCATCCAGTCCAACAACTCGATGCCCCAGCTAAAGATATACCAACCATCAGCATGCAGGTGAACACAGAGATAACATGGAGGATGTTGAAGCAACTACAACAAAGAACTAACATCTCAATGCACGGTGTAGAAGCAGCACCAGCCCCAGAGAACACTTTCTTGGCCCACCTAGCTAGCAACAGTACTGTAAGAATTCTGCAACTCCTCTGGACAAACATTGATGACTTCCGAGGAGAGAAGGTCCAGTGAGAATAAAATGACCTAATCACCATCCAGCCCTCATAGCCAGGGCAGGAGCAGGGGTAGGGTTCCCAGGAACATGGCTGTGCCCAAAAGCTTACAGGAGCAGCCTACCGACAGAGACCTCGTGTGCACCTACCATCATATTGTTGTGCTCCTGCTGTTCTTCCTCAGTTGTCCCTTGCTTCATGCTTCCAGAAGGACATTCAGTAATGACTTTCTGGACATTAGCATTTCCAGCTAATGAACCTCTCTCCTGCCTAAAAAGCACAACCCCCCAAGCACTGGCCATATGAGCTCTGGAATAGCCACTTACTCCCAAGCGCAGAAGAAGCAACTCTCTTCCTAAGGACATTGAACACCATCCATTTGGTTTCCCGTACTGTGAGTCTCTTTGTTAGTGGCATGGTTGGTTTTGATGGGTTTTTATTGACTGTAATCTATATCCCATGTATTTTCTCTTATGTCCAGCAGATGATCAGTAATAGCCTTGATAAGGTAAAGGCTTTAAGGGTGTAGCATGAGGGTACATGAACCCTTTGCACATAACACAAAAAAGGGGAAGATGTTGCAGAGCAGAAAGGCTTTGCAAAGTGAGGGCCTTGTTACCTTTGTAAAATCCTTGCTCACTTCTGCTACTTCAGCTAACCAGAGAGCATTCTGGGAATCACTCTGCTACAGCAGATGTGAAAAACAAGTTACATAACTGGAAAACAATAGTTAGAACCAATAAGTGCTCCCACTGTGAGGCTGGTGTTTGGTTACACCTGATGTGTGCTCCTTTCGTAGTTTATGGTGGTTGGTTAAACACATTTGTTGTGCCTCACAAGTATGTAAACTCATAAAAAGTAACAGTTTAAGAACCCTGTATTTTTGCAATAAAATGTCTTCACTCATCATCATCTTGTGGAGTCCATGACATTAAGCACCACACTTTGCCAGGCAGAGTTAGCCCAGAAATGCTCTCTCTGCTTCAACAAGCAACTCGCAGCCCTTGCAATCTGGGGCGAAACATTCAGAGAAAGATTTAGGCAGAGAAAGAAAGAAGTAATTTTGCACAGCTTCAGGCTTGCAGATTTCAAGCACATAGAGCTGCCATAAAAGGAAACATGGCAAGAGAAGGCAATCCTCAAGAACTCTGTTCTTTTGGCAGCTTGCTGGGGTTCAAACAGATGATTGCTTTGCTCTCCCGGCAGAAAACCACTTAGGCAGCAAGAAGCAGCTTTGTGGAGGGCATAAGGCAGAGAAAGAAGGTGTACAGAAACGTTCTTGTATGAATTCATAGAGCATTGCAAAAACGCAGGAGAAAGCTCTTTGCCAGACAGAGTTCGCCCAGAAATGCTCTCTCTGTGTCTTGGTTTGGAAGACAGGCGTCTGCTAAGGAAGGTGGAAACCTGTCTTAGAGGATATGACCCCCCTCCCTCCAAATTGTTGTAAGGTCGAAATCAAAGGCTCTCAGGCAGAGATATGGGAAAAGGAATAACACCTCTTTACTGGTATCTATAACAAAGAAAACAAGCAACAATAACAGTAGCAATAACAAATAAACAAACCAGAAACCCGGTGGCAGCTTTCTCTGGGCTGCCAGACACCACCCCTCCCCTTTGGTGCAGTTACGGTCACAGCCGGCAGGGGGCGCTGTGGCTCGAGCTCAGCTCCTTGGTGATGGCGGACTGAGCGGAGGGCAAGGCGGCTGCATGGCGAGCGGAGCTGCAGCAGGGAATCTCAGGGCAGCAAACCAGGCGGCAGAGCTTGTCCACTCGAGCGGGCGAACAAAAGGGTAGCAGAGACTCCAGCAAGGAAGAAAAAACCAGGCAGTGCTGAGATCCTGCGGCAGCAGTGAAGGGAAAGAAGAAATAGCAGCTCTCTCCTCCAACAAGTCCCGGGAACAAGTGTGTCTGCCCACGGCCAGCCACCTTTTTCTTCTCTTGCCACACCTGGCTATGTTTTTAGTCTCTTAAGTGCGTCTTTGTCCCTTAGGTACCCAGTCGTTATCTCTTAAGTACCCAGTCGTTATCTCTTAAGTGCCGTCGTTAAGGCTCGTTAAGGTCTCTCTAGCCACAGGATGGAAAAATTCCCAACCTCCAGCACTCTGCTTCAACAAGCAACTCGCAGCCCTTGCAATACGGGGAGAAGCATGCAGAGAAAGATTTAGGCAGAGAGAGAAAGCAGCACTTTCGCACAGTTTCAGTCTTGCAGAGTTCAAGCAGTTAGAGCTGCCACCAAAGGAAACATGGCAAGGGAAAGTGTTTTTCAAGTACTCCCTTTAGCTTGCAGCTTGCCGAATTTTAAACAGACAATCACTTCCCTTTCCCAGCAGAGAACTGCTTAAGTAGCAAGAAGTAGCTCTCCAGTGCGCAGAAGGCAAAGAAAGAAGGTGCATGGAAGCGTGCTTGTGTGCACTTTGGAAAGCATTGCAAAGATGCAGCAGAAAGCTTCTTCCCAGGCAGAGTTAGCCCAGAAATGCTCTATCTGCTTCAAGAAGTAACTCACAGACCTTGCAATCCAGGGCGAAGCATGCAGAAAAAGTTTTAGGCAGAGAAGTACTTTTGCACAGGTTCAGGCTCGCAGATCTCAAGCACTTAGATCTGCCACCGAAGGAAACATGCCAGAAGGTGTTCCTCAAGTACCTCCTTCTATTCGCACCTTGTCGGGGTTCAGACGCTTGCTATGCTCTCCCAGCACAGAGCAGCTTATGTGGCAAGAAGCAGCCCTCCAGAGTGCAGAAGGTGACGAAAGAAGGGTGCACAGCAGCGTGCTTGTGTGCACTTTGGAGAGGATTGCAGAAAGGCAGCAGAAAGCTCTTTGCAAAGCAGAGTTAGCCCAGAAATGCTCTCTCTGCTTCAACAAGGAACTCGCAGCCCTGGCAATCCGGGGCGAAGCATGTAGAGAAAGATTTAGGCACAGAGAGAAAGAAGCTCTTTCACACAGCTTCAGACTTGCAGATCTCAAGCATTTAAGAGCTGTCACTAAAGGAAACATGTCAGGAGAAGGCGTTCCTCATGTACCCCATTCTTTAGGCAGATGGCCGGGGTGCAAATAGGCAATTGCTATGCTCTCCCGGCACAGAGCCTCTTAGGTGGCAAGAAGCAGCTCTCAGGTGTGCAGAAGGCAAAAAACCAAGGTGCACAGCAGCATGCTTGTGTGCATTCGTAGAGCATTGAAAAAATGCAGCAGAAAGCATTTGCCAGGCAGAGTTAGTGTAGAAATGGTCTCTCTGCTTCAACAAGCAACTTGCAGCCCTTGCAATCCAGGACGAAGCATGCAGAGAAAGATTTAGGCAGAGAGAGAAAGAAGCACTTTTGCACAGTTTCAGGCTTGCAGATCTCAAGCAGTTAGAGCTGCCACAGAAAGAAACATACAAAGAGAAGGCGTTTGTCCAGTACCTCCTTCTGTTCACAGCCTTGCCGGGTGCAAAGAGTCATCTGTCTTGCTCTCTACACAGAGACTGCATCTTATTTCTCTGTCTCTTGTTTTGTATTCCCAGACCGTCATTTGCAAATGATGCTTCTTCCATGTATTACACTGCTTCTTCCTTGTAGATAACGTGTTGCTGTCTCACTCATTTTAATCTAAGAAATGGGAGTAAGAGGGTTCAGATGAGTATCCAGATGTTCTCTTGATATTACCGTGCAAAAATTCCAGGACTCTGTCAGTAGACAGTGAGATGGAGAAGGCCATTTTGTTGGGGGTTCCAAGGTGGGAAGGTGACACCATGGCAGGAGTCAGTTCCTAGGCTGGCGGCTCCAAAGTGGGAAGCTGACACGATGGCAGGAGCCAGTTCCTGCAAATGGTTGCTGCAAACTTTGGGAGCCTCTCCATCTGACCCAAGCTGGTGATCCCTGGAGAAAACATGCCTGTCAGAGCTCCCACAGCACCTGGCACAGGCTGGGTATCTGCTGGACAAAGTCACAAGGTTTCTGGAGCCATGGGGACACCAAGTTGTTGGAGGTTGGGAGAAATTTTTCCCCCATTCTGTTGCTAGGGAATAATAATGACTGGGTACTTAAGAGACAAAAGACTTGGCTAGAGTGAGGGTGAGGGTAGGAGAGCACCTGGCTGCTGGCAACTTCACTTGCTCTTGAGGCATCGGAGTGTGGCGGTGCACCAGGCAGCTCCTGTGATAGCTGCTCTGTCTCCATCTGACACTGCCGGAGTGGCTCCTGATCCATCTGCCCAGACTTCTGATGCCAATCCCAGGGGGTTCAGTATGTGGTTGAATAAAGATGTTAGTTGGACTGGTTCCCCTGCGGGCAGAGCATCCGCAGGAGGAGTCTAAGGGCTTGTCACTCCCCTGGGGATGTCAATCCGTGGGCTCTCCTCCCCTTATTCTTGAAGTTTCTTCATCAGTTGTCAATCTGTTCTGTCCATTAAGTTGTCAATCCTTAAACCCTTCCCTTGCTCCTCCCTTGTATCCTCCTACCCCTAGAATCTTCTACTCTGTTCGCTCCCTCATTGGTTGCTATCCTTGAACCCGCCCCTGAGACCGCCCTGGGCTAGTGTTGATTGGGTTATTCTTATTATGTAATCTGTTCCCATTGGCTCATGGAATTGTCTCCTCCCTTCTCCTCCCAACTGCTGCCCTCCTTAAGACCTCATGTCACCCCTTTGTGGGGCCTTTTGTGCGTGATTCCCGTCAGTGCATCTTGACCTCACGTCCCTCTGCGGGGCTGGGGAATAAAGGACATTGGAATTCACCACCACAGAAGGTCTTCCCCTGACTCTTTATTCCCGTGGAAGCTACATTTACCAGCGGCTGCAGCCTCGCCCTTTAGTGAGTCGGGGCACTTCAATCACAACAGCATCAGTGGGTTGCCAGGAAACGGCCTCCCTCAGAGGTGCCTTTGCAGGATGGCAGACTGCTGTGCCTCAGGTGAGTGGAGCCAGGAGCCTTGTCTGCTTTGGGGCAGAGGTGCCTGTTTTGTTGTGCAGGTGACCTTGTGCACTGAGAGTCGTCTGTCTAGTCACGCCGGGCCTGTGTAGCAGCCAGTGCAGCGCGACAACTGGCGCCCAACGTGAGGATTCTTGACTGCTGGTCAAAAGGTCATCTGGACAGTGCCAAGGTCACTGTGACCTTTTGCCTGTCTATTGGAGTCGCCACAACCCAATAGGTCGCACACTGCTTTCTGCGCAGTGGTGCACCGGGGAGGACTGACAATCTCCGGGACTTTGTGTGCTGTGTTTGGAACCTTCCTGGGGACCAGTCTGTCACACGGGAGACAAAGCCGAAGGTTTTCTGTTCCCCGGACCGCCCGTGTTTGGCGGTTTGCCTACTTGTTGTTTGGTGAGTATCCTGAAGAGACCCTTAGAGGTCAGGGATACTTATACCGGGAAGGGGGCCATATTTTTATTTTCTGCATTTTACCTTCGGTTTTGGTGAGTTTTGGGCTGTGGGTTTTACCATCTTTTAAATTATGGGTTCCAAGTTGTCCACAGCCCAGAGGGGAATTTACTTCCAAGTTGGGGAAACCCTGTGTGAGGGGGGTGTTAAGTTTTCTAAAGGGCAGTTAAAAAGGTTTATACGGTGGATTTTTATCCATTTCCCAAATGTCAATTTGGAGAGAGCGAGGGAATTAAATTTTTGGAGGGGGGTTGGGGTCAAGATTGTTGAACTCCAATCCTCCGGAGATTGTTCAGGATGCAAATTTTCACTTTTACTATGATCAATTTGCGGAGTCCTCGCTCTCCAACAGGGAAATGCAATAAAAAACCCCAAAACTACCCCAGTTAATCCCTCAACCCTCTCTCCTTCTTCCCCTGTTCCTAAACCCGTTTCCGCTACATTGGGCGAGCGAGAAAGAGCAATCCACCAAACGGCGCAGTATAGCCACCGTCTTCCTGGCTCTTCTCATCTCGCTCAATACCCTTGCCGGGAAGAGCCTGGCCAGCCCATTTCAGACCCTTGCCTTAAACACACTTTCAAAACCCCTGTTACCCCAGTTGTAAAACCCAAAGTTCATTCCCAAGATGGTGGATTCCCTGTCGTTTCTTCCCCTACCTCGTGTCCCTCACAAAATGGAGGTCGCCACGTGGCGGCCTCTCCTCCTTCTTCCCAAAACCCCTTTCTCCTTTCGCCTTCCCAGGATCCCTCACGTTTTCCCACCACTGCACAAAGTTTTCCTGCCAACCCTTCTACGTTACTGGATCTGCTCCTCGGGTTGGATCTGCCCCCTAATTATTTTACGCCACCCCTTCCTGATTTATTCTCTCCTACCATTTTATCTCCACCCTTTCCCTCTACGTCAGCGTTGGGTTCTGCCCCTCCCCAAAGTCCCTCCTACCTCCAGGAAAGCGCCGCCCATGTTACTGTCTCCTCCCAGGACCCTTAGGTTCCGGTTTCCCATGGGTTGGGCTCCACCCCCGGGTTGGGTTCTGCCCCTGGGTTCCCAGGACTGGGCTCCATCCCTTCGGGTCCTGGCTCCACCCCCTTGGCATCCCTTCTGGTTTCCAGCTCTGCCCCTGTGGCTCCGGTTTCCGGTTCCCATGCCCCCCCATCCGGCTTTCAGGCTCCCTCAGCCGGAGGTGAGGGCCTGGGTTCCCAGAACCTGGACCCTACCGGAGCACCTTTTGCTGTGCTGGTCATTTATTCAGAACGGGCTCATAACCCCACATGGAAGCCCTTTGATCCCCAGGTTCTAAAAAGTTTGTGTAAGGCTCAAAAGGATTACAGGAGGGAGAGTCCTTACTTTAGGACTCTCTTAAAAGCAACTATTGTTGCCAAAATTATGGTCCCCACAGACCTTAAAAATTTCTTTGAGTGTTTACTGTCCCCATCTGAGTTTCAGATGTGGACAGATAATTGGCAATCACAATTAGAGAAATTACTCCTGATCCTTCAGAGAGACCATGGGAACGAGGGACCACCTATTAGGTGAAGGGTTGTGGGAAAAACCCCAAAACCAGGTATGGGCCATCCCAGAGGCAGCACTAGTTGCAATCCGGGATTCGGCACTAAAGGTGTTCTTACAATTACCCCCTACATCGGCACTCCTCGTAAATTATAACCAGATCAGGCAATTCCAAAACGAATAGTTTGTTGCATTTGTCAACAGACTGCGGATAGCAGTGGAGAGGGTGGTGGAAGGCCCTAAAAGCAGGGAGCAAATTATCACCGAGCTTGCAAGGGCTAACGCTAATGAGCCCTGCAAGCAAGTGATCCAGAGTCTTCCCCTTGAACCTCCTCCCACGCTGTTCCGCTTAATTCGGGAGATTCAATTCAAGGTACAAATGAAACAATGTGATTCCAAAATTGAAAGACGGGGGAATCCCAGAGGGGTGGCACTAGAAACTGTTGCAGCGGCGGAGGGGAGACAAGTAACATGTTATCAGTGCGGGGAAACTGGGCACACTGCCCAGGTTTGCAGGAAACCTTTCCATCTGCTGCAACAAAATAACCAAAAACCTGTTCGTGAGTCTATTTCCCCAGGGCAACAACAGCAGCCTCAAGGAAACTAGAAACCCAGCGCGAGCCAGCTCCACGCATGGACATAAATGGAGCTGGGGAAATACTTCAAAAGCTGTACCATCAAGCCGTATATGGACTTCAGTTAGGGCTAATGCCCAGAAAGGACTATACACTTAATACACCAGACTGGACAACCATTCACGTGGAGATCTCTCCAATTGTGGATCCTGATCAACAGTTCCTGATGAGTAACCTGTTTATCTTTGTCATTGGGAACAAGCAGTGGACACCTGCAGAGCTGGAAATCCTTCCTGAGCTGAACCAACTGGAGCAGTGTGTCAATCCCCCACTCTCCTTAGCAAGGGGCCGAGCAATAGCTTCAGCTGTCTTGCTTCCAAGACCTCTGCCTGTCCCTGTCATCAGATGGGCAGAAGCCGTAGGGAGAGGGAAGCCCCTGGTGCAGTGTCACCTGCGCCAAGGAGGCAAGTGCATTAGCACATCCGGGATGATTGACACCGAGGCAGATGTGACGGTCATTCCCGCTGACATGTGGCCATCACAATGCGAGCTGCAGCAAACGGGCTACGTCTCTGGGATCGGGGGGACTGAATTGGCCAGCCAATCAAAATATGCTGTACAAATTGAAGGTCCCGGAGGGACCGTTGTGTCAATTCGGCCCTATGTATTAGACTCTAAATTTACACTGTGGGGGAGGGACGCCATGTCCCAATGGGGCACAAAGATTCAAATTGGCAAGAACACCGCAATTTGCCCCACTACTCAGGGTTTTTGAGGGTGGCCACTGATGTGGAGTGCGACACCCAGAAACTAAATTGGCTCGCAGATTCCCCAGTCTGGGTGGATCAGTGGCCACTTAAAAGAGACAAATTGTACACGCTCCACGCACTCGTGAAGGAGCAGTTGGAAAAAGGGCATATTGTTAACACCAACAGGCCCTGGAATTCCCCGGTCTTTTTTATCCAGAAGCCGGGGCAGGACAGGTGGCGGCTCCTTCACGACCTGCGTAAAATCAATGAGGTGATTGAGGACATGGGGCCACTCCAATCGGGCATGCCATCGCCCGCAATGCTCCCACAGAACTGGAAGATTGCAGTCCCGGATATTAAGGACTGCTTCTTCCAGATTCCCCTTCATCCCGAGGATGCAGCTAGGTTTGCCTTCACGGCACCACCACTCAACCGTGAAGCTCCCGCGCAGTGATACCATTGGCGGGTGCTGCCAAAAGGCATGAAAAATAGCCCAACCATCTGCCAATGGTACGTTGCACGTATTCTGTCACCGATCCGCGCCCGGGCAGGAGAGGCCGTCATCCTGCACTACATGGATGACGTGCTTGTCTGCTGCCCCAATGACGACAAACTTGAACGGACATTGAAAATGGTCACCGACGCGCTGGAGGCCAGGGGATTTGAGCTCCAACCAGAGAAAGTTCAACGGACCACCCCCTGGAGATATCTCGGCCTCAAGATCGCTGAGACAACCATCGTTCCCCAGCTGTTAACCATCTGTAAGGAACCCAGAACATTACGTGACTTACACCAGCTTTGTGGCAGCCTGAATTGGGTGAGGCCCTGGTTGGGATTAACAACTGAGGATTTATCCCTCTTATTCAACCTGCTGGGTGGTGACTGGGATCTGGTGTCTCCCTGGGCTCTAATACCTGAGGCCTGGGATGCCATCCAGAAGGCAGAGGAGGCCATCTCTTCACAGCAAGCCCACAGGTATTGGCCTGGCCTTCCCTTTAACTTCATCATTTGGGGGGAGGTGCTACACTTTCATGGCCTCATTTTCCAGTGGGCCGAGGAGCAGCAGGACTCCCTCATAATCATTGAGTGGGTGCTCCTGCGGCACAAGCCAGCCAAAAGTATCAGTACGCCACAGGAGTTGATGGCGGCTCTCATCGTTAGGGGTGGAGTGCGGTTGCGGCAACTCTGCGGTGTGGATTTTGCGTGCATCTAAGTTCCATTTCCAGTGGACCAATTGGAAACTGTCCTCCAAACAAACACAGATTTACAACTCACTTTACACAGTTACCCAGGTCAAATTTCATCATGTAATCCAAGCCATCAACTGTTTAAAGAACAGTTCAAAATGATGCCAAGGGAAATTCAGAGTAGAACTCCTCTCAAGGGAGCTCTGACCCTTTTTACAGATGGCTCTGGAAAAACTAACAGATTGGTTATCACTTGGATAGATCCCAAAACTCAGAAGTGGGAATCTGATGTCGAGGTGGTCGAAGGATCACCTCAAGTTGTTGAACTTGTAGCCGTCATCAGGGCCTTTGAGAAGTTCTCTGTTCCCTTCAATTTGATCACTGATTTGGCATATGTAGCTGGTGTAACTGCGAGGGCTGAAAATGCCCTCCTAAAAGAGGTTTCAAATCCAAAAATCTTTAGGTTGTTCTCGAAGTTAATATACTTGATTTCCCACCGAGAGCAACCCTTCTATGTGATGCACACAAGATCTCACACCAACCTGCCAGGTGCCATCACTGAGGGCAACCGGAAGGCAGATGCCCTGGCAGCACCAGCAGAGGGAGCCAGCCTACCTCTGATGTATGAGCAGGCCAAGATCAGCCACTCCAATTTCCATCAAAACATGCTGGCCTTGGTTCGCAATTTTCACCTAACACTGGCCCATGTTAAGGCAATGGTGGCGACATGCCCCAGCTGCCAATCCTACCACCCTCCCTTGGCAGCGGGGTCAACCCTAGAGGCATTAACAGCAATGAAGTGTGGCAGATGGACATAACTCACATTCCTGAGTTTGGGAGACTCAAGTACGTCCACCTCTGTGTCGATACCTTCTTTGGCGTCGTCTATGCCTCCGCCCACTCTGCAGAAGCGGCGAAGGACGTAGAAAAACATCTTCTATAGGCCTTCGTAACACTGGGCATCCTGCAGGAGATTAAAACCGACAACAGACCCGCATATACCTCCCAACAGTTCCGCCTTTTTCCCAAAGGTGGGGATTTAAACATCTTAGGGGCATTCCTCACTCCCCGACAGGGCAGGCCATAGTGGAGCGGGTTCATCGAGACCCGAAGCGAGTCCTGTACCAGCAAAGCTCCACTATGTGCATAGAATCACCCATCCTCCGGCTGTCCAAGGCCCTATACGTAATGAACTTTTTAAACTGTTCGTTCGAGGATCCGTCTCCACTGGTGATGAGGCATTTCCGGAATACATCAAAGATCAAGTTAAAAGAAAACCCGCAGGTTTTGGTCAGAGATCCACAATCACAGCAGGTAGAGGGCCCCTTCAAGTTAATTGCCTGGGGAAGGGGATATGTAAGTGTATCCACCCCCCAGAGCTTGAAGTGGGTCCTTGCCAAATGGGTTAAACCGTATATTAAGCAGACTGTGTTAAAACAGGTTGTGGCACTGGCCTGGCAGCGCAGGCGCCAACGGACCCCTTTTTATCGGACCCCTTCCAATCCCACTTTGCCAGATTATGTTTTTCCCTTTTCTATGTTTCCCTTCTGCTATTTCGAGTTTTAATATTATCTGTGTCTGTTTACGTTTAAAAGAAACATCCTACCTCAAGATGAGTCACAGGTGTGGCCTGGTGACGATGCCAAGGTCAGACCCTATCAGTCTGACATTGCTGCTACTGCAGGTCCTAGGTTTATCTTTGAATTTGATTTTCCCCCTATGTTAACTTTGCCTGTGTTTGTTTCATCTTAGAAATGGTACGTGTTTCCCGATTCTGTTTCTTCACCATCCTGGGAGTAACCTGGACCCTCCTGCTGACCGCTCGACCAGGAAGTCCGTGGATTGTACCACCTCCACGGACCAATGTCTGGGCCCTCCTAGCCAAGACTCTCAGGCAGGACCATATTTACCTGAGCAGGGCAGCCCCTGACGACCCGATGTCGACCTGCCTGGTGGGGATTCTGTTAAATCAGTCCGATTTCCCCTCCAGTCTTACCATCCTTATGGCAAAGTGGAATCAGCAGCTCAGTGGCCAAAAGATAAAAAAAAAACCACCCACCATGACCATAGCGGCTGCTGACAACCCATTGGTCTTCTGGGCCAAGTGGGAAAAGTGGCAGCCAAAGATGGCCAGCGAGGCTGCCGAGTTCACTCTAATTGGTTCCACTTCTGCCCAGTTTTGCATTCATTTTATTTTTGACCCTCCCTATTATGAAAAGAATTTTATCTCAGTTGCCCAATACAAAATCGAATACCAAGCAAAACAATGGTGCGAGAACACCATTCGTGCCAAGGCCCCCTCGACTGTGGACCGAATTCCCAAGCAACTTCCCAAGGGAATGTTTTTAATTTGTGGTGATCACGCGTGGGCCGGCATCCCCTCTTGCCTTCACGGAAGGCCTTGCACACTTGGGCATTTGACCCAAATTATCAATTGGCAAAATAAAACTCAATTGGCCCGCCAAAAATGAAGTTTTCATGAATTGGATGAAAATTGTGACTGAAATTTTTCATTGCTCAAAATCCAAACGAGTTGCTGCCTCCCTCTTATTGCCCTGGGTAGCTGCAGCTAAGGCTCTTGGTGAATTGGGCCACCTAGAGTGTTGGGCGCGTAAGCAAGCAGAGTTGACATCAACTGCCATCAGCAACCTCCTCGAAGATGAGGAGACAACCAGAAAGGCGACATTACAAAATAGGGCTGCCATTGACTACCTCTTCCTGCTCCACCATCACGGCTGCGAGGAATTTGAGGGTCTTTGTTGCTTCAATTTGTCATTGAGGGCTCCGGACGTTCGTCGAGCAGTGCAAGAGATGAAAGACACAATACACCAGGTCCAGGAGGAGTCCAGGGACTGGCTACAGGACTTGTTTTTGAACATTGGACTCTCAGGATGGTGGACTTCCGTTATTAAGGACATTTTCTTGTTTTTGTGTTTAATTCTGTTCGCGTGCCTCATCTTATGTTTTGTGAAAAAGACAATTTCTTCATTTTTATTTCTAAACAAAAAAAGGGGAGATGTGGAGGTGCACCAGGCAGCTCCTGTGGTAGCTGCTCTGTCTCCATCTGACACTGCCGGAGTGGCTCCTGATCCATCTGCCCAGACTTCTGATGCCAATCCCAGGGGGTTCAGTGTGTGGTTGAATAAAGATGTTAGTTGGACTGGTTCCCCTGCGGGCAGAGCATCCGCAGGAGGAGTCTAAGGGCTTGTCACTCCCCTGGGGATGTCAATCCGTGGGCTCTCCTCCCCTTATTCTTGAAGTTTCTTCATCAGTTGTCAATCTGTTCTGTCCATTAAGTTGTCAATCCTTAAACCCTTCCCTTGCTCCTCCCTTGTATCCTCCTACCCCTAGAATCTTCTACTCTGTTCGCTCCCTCATTGGTTGCTATCCTTGAACCCGCCCCTGAGACCGCCCTGGGCTAGTGTTGATTGGGTTATTCTTATTATGTAATCTGTTCCCATTGGCTCATGGAATTGTCTCCTCCCTTCTCCTCCCAACTGCTGCCCTCCTTAAGACCTCATGTCACCCCTTTGTGGGGCCTTTTGTGCGTGATTCCCGTCAGTGCATCTTGACCTCACGTCCCTCTGCGGGGCTGGGGAATAAAGGACATTGGAATTCACCACCACAGAAGGTCTTCCCCTGACTCTTTATTCCTGTGGGAGCTACATTTACCAGCGGCTGCAGCCTCGCCCATTAGTGAGTCGGGGTACTTCAATCACGACTGTATCAGTGGGTTGCCAGGAAACGGCCTCCCTCAGAGGTGCCTTTGCAGGATGGCAGACTGCTGTGCCTCAGGTGAGTGGAGCCAGGAGCCTAGTTTGCTTTGGGGCAGAGGTGCCTGTTTTGTTGTGCAGGTGACCTTGTGCACTGAGAGTCGTCTGTCTAGTCACGCCGGGCCTGTGTAGCAGCCAGTGCAGCACGACATTGGAGGGGGACGGTGGAGCTGCTATTTTTCTTTCGCTGCGACTGCAGGAGCACAGCTCTACTCTGCCTTTTCTTCCTTGCTGGGTGAGCCTTCATTTGGGAAAGCAAAGGATCCTGACCCTCTTTCCCCTCCAAAAGTGCGTGTCTCCTTGGCTATGTATGGCAGCTGCTATGGGGGATCCCGGCTGTCACTGACCCATGCCCCCACCTGCCAGGACGCTCCACGGCTTCTGCCACCGCTGCAGTTTCTGCCACCTTTTGCTTGCTAGCCCAAGTGAACCAGGCTTGCCATCCAGCTTGCTGCTCTGAGGTTTCCTGNTGCTGCTCTGAGGTTTCCTGCTGCAGCCCAACCTGCCATCCCGCCCATCTGCCACTGTTCAGGTGAGAAAGGGAGCTGACCTCGAGCCACAGCGCCCCCTGCAGCTGTGCAGGAGTCATCGCACCTGCCCTGTCTGGCTGGGAGCCCAACAGCGCCCCTGCTGGCCATGACCATAACTGCACCATATGGAAGGGTGCCTGGCAGCCCAGAGTGAGCTGTCACCACATTTTCTGGTTTTGTTTGTTGTTGCGACTGTTGTTATTGCTTGTCTTCCTTGTTATAGATACTAGTAAAGAACTGCTATTCGTTTTCCCATATTGTTGCCTGAGAGCTCTTGATTTCAAAGCTATAACAATTTGGAGGGAAAAGGGGGTCATATTCTCTATTCTTAGGGAGGTTCCCACCTTCCTTAACAGACTCTTGTCTTTCAAACCAAGACACATAGTAACCCCTCTAGAGCTTCCCAGTCAGGCCCTCTACATGTGGCAAAGTAAGACGGAAAACACATTGTGGGTCAAGAGAGTGGTGGTTTTGTAAAAGAAATGCAATGGTCACATGTGCAAAGCAGAGCAAAAGCACTGCAAAAAGGGCTCAGGGGCCATATGTGTAACTTGGAGGAATGACTGATGTCCCTGTGGGTCCCAATACCCCTCAGACTTCCTCCAGCCTCACAGAGGACATTGTGGACATGGGAGACAAGGGGAAGGTTTGGAATATGGGGATTGGGAGTCCTGGCAGGTCCTCAGGAGGATGCAGGGACAAAGGGGGCAGGTGGATCCCTATGGAGACATGAAATTGGGGGGAGAAGGGCGGGACCCCCAGCTGAGTGTTTCAGGGACCAAAGCCATGTCTAGGGTCCTGCCATATTTGGTCCGTTGTTGTGCATGACAAGATAATGAAGAAAAGACAATGAAGAAAACCTTATTGTTTAACTGCCGGAAACTCAACCTTTAAGAGCAACAATGTATTGGTCAATCAATGGGAAGTTACCCTGTGGAAGAGGAACAATGCATAATGGAACTGTTGTTAGTATTGGGGTGGTATCATGAGCCATTACGGCCCCATCTCACATGCTGGCCACATGTGAGATGACACCATAACTGGAAAAATTTCACTCCAGAGGAGAAGACATAAGGCCTGGTTCTGGGGTGGAGGGGAGAGGAGGACATGATGTGCACCACTTTGATCTAGGGGACGCCCTGAAGGTGTACAGCCTACCTACCCCTTCCACCTGAGCACCATCTTCCATCTCCTTCTCCTGCTCAGCAGCTTTACAGGGATCGGTATGTGTTGTTTGCTACTGCAACTAATAAAATAACTCTTTGCAATCACAATTGCATCTTAAGAGTGTTTTATGCACAGGCATCCTCCAGAACCCAGAAGAGTGAGAAACAGGGCTCCTAGCCATTGAGAGGCCTCAGTTCAGAGAACCTTCTGGAATGTCACAATCACGGCCACAAGCACTGTTTTGAGGCACGAAGAAGCAGGAGAAGAGCAGGATGCCTGGGTGATAGGCACATGTATCTTGGTGTGTCTTTGATCTGCACAGGGGTGTTTCTGAGCTCAGGAACACCTGAGCATCAGCTCCAAGCCTCATCAGGATCCAGAAGTCCTCAGCAGGCAACCAGGTGAGGAGGGATCAATGCAAGAAGGGAGATTTAAACAGCTCTAGGAAGTGCGAGTGACCCAGAGTGAGGTGAACAGGAGAGGGTAAACGGGCACGGCATGCCCTAGCATAGCAGTGAGGGTATGGCATGCCACTTTGCACAGCAGTTAACCCAGGCAGGGCAGGCAGTGGGGCAAACAGGAAGAACTGCCCTCTGACAATCTGATAACAGCCAACAGAGCCAGCAAACAGACTCAGCAGCTGGTAAAGAAGAGCATGAAGTGATCCCTTCATCCCCAGTCATATTAGCATACTAGTATAAGCTTCCTCAGTTATGGCATTAGCACATCATAAAGCTCAATTCTCTGTATGTTCCTTCCAGCTCAGAATATTTTGTGATTCTGTATGTCAGAAGTGCTGTGTGCAGATGGATGGAATCAGAAGCGTGCAAGTGGGCTGGGGGAGATCTGATAAGGGACAAGACTGACCCTACGGGGCTGGCAGTGAGGCTTGAAAGTCTCTATGGGGCTGAGGGTACGCTTTAAGAAATATGGGGTGCCAGCTAAGGCTAGGGGCACATAGGGGACCAGGGGAGCGACACAGCAGGGGTAGCAGTGACCTTTAGGCTCAGTGTGTCCCCTGGAGTCACCATGTTCCCTCATATCTCTGACCCCATCAAGGCCACTCCCTTGTTCACATTAATTTTCAGGAGTGTGACTCCATGATGGCCCATCATCAACTGATAGGAGCTCAGCCATGAGGCCAGGTGCTGGGTATCCCCCAGCGCCACCCCCAGCAGCTGTCACCCTAAAACTGTCTTGGTGCTATGGGGAAGGACAAAGGTTCAGAAGTGGCAGGCAGGGAAGAGCATGGTGGATGTCCCAAACTGGGCATTGTGAGTCTCCCAGAGTGGGTACGGGACTCGGTGGGTGGCAGAAGTGATGGACTGGGGGTGTCCCCAGGTTGGGCTGCCAGGTATGTCTGAGGTTTCTCCCACAATGCATGTGGTGTGGGGTACATTAGGTGCCACTCCATGAACTATGGTGTGGGGCATCATTCTGCCCATGAAGAGTGAGGGCACCATACAGAACACTGCACACTTGTGAGATTTCTGGCACTGAGGATGCTGGGAGATTTGGAGTGCCTGGGAGCCCAGGGCTGGGGACTGGGTGCTTGGAGGGTCCAGAGCTGGGTGATGGGAGCTGACTGGGTCCAGGGCTGCCTGATGGGAGCTGTGAAGGGATTTAGGGCTGAAAGAAGGTGCAGGGTCCAGGGCTGGGTGACGGGAGCTGGGCGGGTCCAGGGCTGGGCGGGTCCAGGATACTAGCAACATCCAAGGCTGGGTGATGGCAGCTAGGGGGCCAGGGACTGTGGTGGGGTCCAGAGCTGGTGCTGGGACCTGGAGTGGGACATTCACATTTCACACCCTTTTCACTCTTATTTCCTGACCTTTTCCCCTCATATTCCCCACAATTTTCCCCTATGTTTCTCAGAATTTTCTCCTCATGTGACCCAACCTTTTCCCCTTACATTTTCTTGACTTTTTTCTTTCCTCATGTTCCTCATACTTGTCTCCTCCTATTTCCTGCCTTTTTCTTCCATGTTTCCCTCCCTTTTTTACCTCATGTTTCCTGTCCTTTTCCTCTCACATTTCCCACCTTTTAAATAACTGACAGACAAGGTTAAAAACTGGCTTCTGTATCTTTGTGTATAGAGATGGGGCATCATAGAGCTATCTGGGGGATCTGCCAAGGCAGTCACCATCCCATGCTTCCACTTTCACACAGGCAGACCTGAGGCAGACATAGGTGAACCACAGGCCTGAACCTGAACCACCTGCTGAATGCAGGCAGCACTGCAAGGCAGCCAGAGCCAGGCTTTGTCTCTCTGTGGGGACAGGCTACCAGAGGTTCCCTGCCCACAGAGCTCACGGGACACTGGGAACATCACACTGATGTACAGAGACTGGGGGAGATAGAACCGAACATCATCCCATCCCCAGGAACTGCTGACAGGAAGGCAGGAGGGAGGGGCAAGGGCCACAGTCAGGCAGCCTCACTCCTCAGCTTCTCTTGCAGGTGAACAGCCCAGTACACAGTGTGTCACTGCCCTGTCCATACGAGGGTGACACATGAGCAGACAGCCCATCTGCCAGCAATCCAGGCAGCAGCACCCCAGCACACACAAGGGGCCAGTATCACCTGCAAGCTGCCTCTTCTGCCAGCAGCAGCAGCCAGCAGCTGACTGCTTCTGCCAGGGGCAGGAGAATGGCCATCACCACAGTCAGCAACAGCCACATACTGCTTGTCCCCATTGCTCAGGGCACCCACAGTGAGCACAACACACCCACGAGTGTTCAGAGCTTGAGGGCTGCACCACACCACCCCAAAGCCCATGTTGCAGGTGCAAAGGACAAAAGCCAGATCCCTGTGCATGACATCTCCCACAAGAACTACATGGGGAGCCAGAGACACAGTCAGCAGAACAATGGAACTGGGCATATAGTATGGATACATCAGCTTCCCTGGGCAGACATGCAGAGATGCAGTGATGGACAGAGCAGCACCGTTAGACAAAACATCACCAGCATGTCTCCACTGGTGCACCACAAGACTGCAAAGGATCTGAGTGTTGTATCCAAGACAGAGCCTTTGCAGGAACTGAATATGACAAGCCTGGTCTGTTCAGAGCACAGACAGTCTCCACTCAGGAAAGCCAGACAAATTTTCCAGGATTTTGAGAAAATCCTGAGTCATCAGAGGGTGCTGGGGTTTCTGGAAGCAAATTTTCTAAACTATCATAGGGCCTTATCTGAGGAGCAGAAAGAGAGGGAAGATGATGGATATCAAGAGGTGTGCCAAGGGAAGGTATCAATGACAAAGAGATGTCCCAAAATGAAGACAAGCGAGATTGAGAACTGGTTGAGAGTGAAAACAATGCGAAAGAGCTGTCTCAAGATGAATACAGGAGAGATGAAGAGCTATCCCAATGGGAAGATTACAGTGATAAAGAGCTGTCATAATGGGAAAACAACAATGACAAAGATGTGTCCCAAGGGGAAGATGGGAATGACAGAGAGCTGTCCCTAGGGGAATACAGGAGAGACGAAGACCTGTCCAAAGGGGAAGAGGACAATGACAAAAAATTTACCCAACAGGAAGACAACAAAGACATCTCCCAAGACGGGAGCATCAAAGGCATGTCCAAATAGGAAAATGACAATAACAAAGAGCTCCCCTGCGGAGAAGACAATGTCCTACAGGAATATGAGAGAGACCAAGAGCTGTCCCAAGTGGAAGACAACAATGAAAAATAGTTGTTGCGAGGGGAAGACAACAAGGACAAAGAACTCTCCCAAAGGGAAGATGACAGTGAGAAAAAAACTGTCTCACTGACAAGATGAGAAAGACCAAGGTCTGTCCCAATGGGAAGATGATGTCAGCTACAACATCTGGGACAACTCCTTGGGCCCAGTGAACAATGAGGATCCTCACACTGCTCCCCAGAGGAGGCCCAGCTGTATCAGCAGCATAGGCACAGAGGCAGCAGGAGAGGCAGCTGGTGACCTGTGCATCTCTTGCCTTAGTAGGTGCCACAGCCTCTGACAGCTCGGGCCAGAGCTCCCAAGGAAGGGGAGCACCATGTAACTCTTGCTGCTGAGGCCTGCTGAGGTGGCAGTAACAACAGCTTCTCTGGCCTTCAGAGACCAAGTGACAGCTGCATGGGCAGAGAGCCAGGCAGCTGCCCCACACAGCCCTTGCCGCTCACTCAGTCCTTCACCTCACTTGTTGAAAGTCTGTTGCAGAATGGCTCCAAGAGCAAGGCCTTAGATCTTTGGAGGCATTGTGCGAGCAAAGCAAAGTGTAGGCCTCACATATACATGATTTAAGCTGAAGGGTAGAAAGGAATTCTTTGTTTAGAGAAAAAGGGCATGTGAACTGTTCAGCCTGCACAGGTGGGTTACCTTAGCTTCAAGGACAGAGGGAAAGCAGCTAAGGCTGAAGAAAAACATACCAGCCAGATAAGATACTCCGGGATGGGAAACAAGAGAACATCTGCATGTGGGATGTGAGAGACGTGACAGAGCTTGGTCTGCAGTCAGGCTGTTACCGTTCGCATGATAGAAACAATGTACTCCAATTAGAAGAGTTTAGGGGCGCGTGGACACTGCTAGATAACCAATAGAAAATGTAGGGTAATTGACACTATGATATATAAGTGGTGTGCAACACGAATAAAGTGGAAGCTTGCTTATCACTCATATTGAGTTGGCGTGTCTTGCTTCCCCTCGCCCCCGGCAAAAGTCCACGCCCACAGTAAGCAGTGGACAGGGACAGTGTGGGTATCAGTCCTGCTAGTGTCAAAGACCATGGATGGAGCCTTCGTCAAAGCCATTGACCAAGACCTGTCTCAAGTGCAAGTTTACAGGGCCCAGGACCTGTCGCAAGGTGAAGATGAAAGCAACAAAAAGCTGTCCCAAGGGGAAGATGACAGAGAAAACAGATCATGTATTTCTATATTTCTACAGAAAAGGGGCTCTCTGATTCTGCCCCTTGAGAGGCACAGGTGTTTGGCCTGCATAGACAGGTGCACAACCAGTCCCTGACTTGTCTTGCCAGATGGAAGCCCATGCTCCAAGTAAGCAGTGGGCTCTTTCCCAGCAATGGCCATCCCGCTTCAGTAGAGCATTCCAGACTCTGCACAGGCTGTTTGGTGGCTCTGCATGGATGGACAGAGGATTAGCGTCCAGATGTCAGCACCACGCTGGTGACTGGTGGTGGAGATGCAGTTCGCCCTGAGCCTATGCAGCAACCCGAAGAAGCCACACAGGATGGTTTCACTGCGGACATTTTTATAACAGTTGATGACTTTCCAATCCAACTTTCCCCTTTTCCTGCCCTTCTCATGATACAAGATAAATAATGAATTATTAGAAACTGTTATTAGAATTAATATAGAATAAGTAATGAATACTGGGAACTGATTATTAGAACAATGACTATAGATTGCTTAACATATTTTGCGCTTACCAAACAGAAAAGGAAGGTCTGGACCATTGTGAGAAGAGATTAAGCCAGGATGTAAAGGAACCTGACATCCTGCTATAGGGTCCTGACTCAGCCTAAGCCAGGATGTATAAGTTGGACTCAAGCCAAAGACACAGAGAGCATGCGCAGGGAAGCAGGGTGAAGAGTTCACTTGGAAGAATCTTTTATTGGACCCCTGACTTGATCAAAAAGACCCCTGCCCACATTTTCTCAAGCAGCACTGCGCAGGCGCAAGTGTATTTAAATGAACTTTGGACTCATTATAATATGAAGTGGGGATGTCTAATGAATATGTATAAGGGTATTGTATAGCTTCATGCATATGTAACCTGTAACTCAATATAAACTAAGCAATGTGCCGCAGCTGGTACACATGGCTTTAGGGAGCTATCCCTCGTGCGTCTCAGCGCTGAAATAAACATACCTACTTTACAACTTTGGTTGTGAAGTCATTCCGTGCGTCACTCACATTTACCACATTTCCCCTCCTCACATTTCTTGCACTTTCTGCATACTGTTTCATTGCCTTTTTTTCTCCTCAGACATCATGTACTTTTTCCCCTCACGTTTCCTACATTTTCCCCTCATAATTCCCACTCTTTTCCCACAAGTTTCTCACATTTTTCACCTCATGTTTCCAGCCCTTTCTCCCCTCATGTCTTCCTCCCTTTTTAAACTCATGTGTCCTGCCCTGTTCCCCTCACACTTCCTGCCTTTTAAAATAACTGGCAGACGAGAGAACAAACTGCCTTGTGTTGCTTCGTGTGTACAGAGCAAAGCTGCAATACTGCAGCTGATTAAAGAACCTATTGCCTATAATGGTCGCCTAAACACATGCCTGACAATGGAGACTCCGCCTGCTCCGCGCCGCTCCGGCCGGAGGGACGCGACACCTCATGCAGCACGACCACAGGGAGCCCGGAGGCAGGAGCGGAAATGGCAACCACGGCCGGCCGGGGCTGTGGCGAGAACGCCCGCAGGGAGCGCTGGGAGGCACCGCCTCGTCAGGAGAATCACCCTAGGCCGCCATCTTGTGCGTGGCTCCAGCCCCTGCAGCGCGGGTCTCCCTCCGGTCCCGATGGCTGCGCCGGGTAAGCGCTTTCTGGCAGAGGCAGGCGCTGTTTACCGTCTCCGTAGGCACTGGTCTCAGCTGAGACTGCCCCCGTTAGCGGCCATCCAGCAGCGCCATTCCCACCGTGCGGCTACTACTACCTGTCGTCCTTCTTCCCAGCATGCCCGTCCCGCCCACACCCATTCCGGTTCAGCAGCGCTTGGAGATTGGCTTCTCGGTTCCGGCGGCCGGAAGCGGGACATTTGAACGATAACGGACTCTCCAGGCTGCTCCACTGTGGGGTCACTGCCCCGGGACGGGGTAGGATTCGACTGGCTTCTGGCGGCAGCGCCCCGAGGAACGGGCTGGGGCTCGGCAGTCACCAGCCGGTAGTGCCGCAGGGAATGGGGTGGGACTCGAGGGTCTTCTGGCCGCTGCGACTCGGGACCGCAGCTCTGCCGCCCCTGTCGCCGGGCAGCCGTAATGGGCCCGTGAGAACAGCAGCCCCTACTCCCTCCCTCGGGGGCTGCAGCCGAGTTGTTTCCTGTGCCCGAAAGCATGAGTGCAATCTGCGGTCTCCCCTTGCAGGTGCTGAGAAGAGCTGCCGGCGTCCTGCGAGTAGCAGCATGGCCGGTGACTATGAAGAAATTCTCAAGCACTATGAATTATACGGAACAGTCGGCACAGGTGGGCTTAGTCTGTGAATGCAAACAAGTGTGTGTGATGTGTCCGCTCACCTTCGTGTTTATCTGAGAGCTTAGCTGTTACTTCAGAATCTGTAGGTCGTGTTTCCTCAGTGTATTTTACGGGGCAGAACTGTGGAAATGTAACTAGAAGGTGGTGGCAGCAATTGCTTCTTGCTTTAGCAAAGATGCTACATGCTGTGCATATGGTATTTGCTTCAGGGTGACTCAGATTACATGTTAGAAAGCTTGTCACCATGCAGAGCTTTATGCATCTCTGTTTCAAATTCTAGGTGGATTTGCAAAGGTCAAACTTGCACGACATCGTCTCACTGGTGAAAAAGTTGCAATAAAAATCATGGACAAGCTTGCTTTACAGGTAATCCAAAAGACACTTCAGAGCTGGTGGTGTGCTTTTGCTGTGGAGTTCTCAGGAGCACAGGTGTGACCTGTCGCTGGGGGCTAGTGATAGATGCTGTAGGCTTGGAAGTGTTTTAATAGCACCACAAATCCTGTGCCCTCGTGTGGAGAGGGCAACATTTTCTGGCTGTCAAACTGAGGGAGTTACAACTTTAGATATTAAATAACTAAATTCCTGTATGTCAAATGGAGTGCTGATGAGAATAGTAGCTATTGTACATCTGCTCCTTTGGGTTTTACTGACCAGTGTATGAGGAGGGCAGGTGAGCAGTGACAGAGCTGGTGCTGATTTGAGTTTGACCAGTTGTGTTTTACAGGCTTACTGTAATGTAGATATTGTCAAACTGATTGCCAATTTCATACCTTGCTGTTGCGATCTCTTAGGATGACTTGCCTCGTGTTAAATTAGAAATTGATGCCATGAAGGACTTGAGTCACCAGCACATTTGCCAGTTGTATCAAGTGATTGAGACACCCAAGAAAATATTCATGGTTTTAGAGGTAAGGAATGGTGTTTCTGCTGTGGCAAAGATCCCTGGGTTTAGCCATAGCAGTGGATGGTAGCAGAATCCAAACGAAACAATTCTTAGAAAATCATCTCAATGGTGTGTCCAAGATGCCGTAGTTTAAAAATGAAGCTGACAATGTGTTCTGTCTCATTGTAAAAGCCACTTTTCACTGTTTGCAATAAACAAACTGATTTGAATGAACACCTCACACTCCAAAAAATAGCACCAGCAGGATATGTGAGACCTGAGAAGTGCTACTGAGTTGTCACCTCCTGGGCAGTTTGTGTCACCTGTGATGGTAGTGTGATACAGCTGTCGCAAGTGTTGGGCAAGAGCTGGGCTCTTGGACTTGTTGAATATCTTGCACACTTGCCTGGGGCATACCTGGTTGCTGCTGGGATAAAGCAGATGGAAGGAAAGAATGCCTTCTCCTTGCTGTCCAGTGCCCTTCTTCATATTTAGATTTCATTACTGTATCCCAAATGTAATTTTTTTCCTGCTTTCATGCAGTACTGTCCTGGAGGAGAGCTGTTTGATTACATCATTTCTAAGGACCGCCTTTCTGAGGAGGAAGCTCGCGTATTTTTTCGGCAGATTGTTTCAGCAATTGCTTATGTGCATAGTCAGGGATATGCCCACAGGGATCTCAAACCAGTAAGTCTGAACTGTAGTTAGATTTGAACAAACAGTAATGAAGAACCACTTCTATTTCTCTGAATGGAGCCTGGTGTAAGTCTTCTCTGTTCTCCTGTGCTTTTTAGCTAATGTTTGCTGAAAGAGCATTATTTCTACCTATTGCTTTGTTCCTCAGGTGAGCTGGATGTAGCTACATCTGAGGAAGGAGATTCCTCTGGAAGAGATGCAGAATAATGCACTCCAACTGAGAGTGGAGCAGACACGGATTTGACTTTGACTGTTGCTTGGGCATTCTTGCTATCCCCTTTATTCCAGCTTGTGCCCACTGAGAGTTGTTACGTTTTCCTCTCTGTTGTGCAAACCGTTCTGTTGTGACAGTCAAAGGAAAATGTGACTTCCACGGTGTAAACAATTGAGGGCTGGGCAGCAACTTATCCTGTGGCTTTGTTGTCACCACAGGAATTAAGCGTGGGTTTAGGGAATGGAAGCCTTGAGACCATTTCTTCTTGAAGGGGTTAGAAGTTTGCATGTTTAGAGGTGCTGATAACTCTGAGAAAAGCAAATTCTTAGGGTACAAGCATTTTACTAGACAGCTCATGATATCCTTGTCTCCAGAGAACTTCTCTCCAAGCAAAACCTGTTTGCAGCTTGGAAGGATTTGCGTTGTAGTTAGAGACTTGATGGATTCATAGGATTGTGTGATAACTTGTTTGGGAAGTGACTTTTGGTGGCTTCTGTTTTTATCTCCTGTTTAAAACAGTGTCAGACCAAACTTATTGGGCTTCATCCAGTCACATCTTGGTCCTATCTTGGACCATTATGCTGCTGTATGAGGCAGCATAATGTTGCTGGGCAACCTGTTAAGCTCTTCACTTCCTTTCTTATGAGAAAGGCTTTTTCTTAGTACGAGTCTGAATGTCTTCTGATGCTGGTTGACTGTCGTCATCCCACCATGTTCTTCTGTAGAGGGGTTGGCTCTGTCTCTATGTCCCCTTTGTAGGAATTAAAAGGCTGCTGTGAGGTCTTCACTGAAGCTTTCTCACCCACAGGCTGAACAACTATCCCTCCTTCAGCCTCTCCTCATAGAACAAGTGCTCCAGCAACCTGGACAGGCTGATACTGATCCACAGATCTTACCTCAGTTTGGTGTTTTTCCTGTGATAGAGGGTGGGCAGAAACTTGCTGTGCTGTTCTCACTGTGCTGAACAGAAGGCAAGTGGTTTCCCCCACTTTGCCAGCTCTGCTTTACTTCACACCACCTGGGATATCGCTGGTTGCCTTTTCTGCCAGGGCAGGCTGCTGCCTCACAATTTTTGCTTTCTCTCTAGCAGCCCTCCAGCCTTTCTGAGCAGGTAGGGGCTTGTATTCTCCATCTGGAATATAGGATGTATTCATTAGCAACTGGTCAAAATCTCCAGAGAGCTTTAGGTAAATTCTGGCTGGTAATGGCAAGAAGAAATAAGGTGAAAGAAAACGTAGTTTCTTGAATATTTGTGTTATAGAAGAATTCATTACCACTTTATCTTTTACTAGGAAAATTTGCTGATTGATGAGGAACATAATCTGAAGCTGATAGATTTTGGACTTTGTGCAAAGCCGAAGGTAAGAGTGCCAGTTGCTCTCACAGAGCAGAGTTAAATCAGCTACAGCGCACACCTATAAATTGCAGGCATGACTGACTTCAGGGTGCAGTGCAGAGCCTGGCACTGAATTCGAGCTGTTTATGTAGTTGTCGCCCCATTGCTAATTGCTTGGTACGGTCTTAACAGTGTGAGGCAGTTTTACATTTTCTGAGAGGAGTATCAGATTGTTTTCTCCTCTTTCACTTTATCTTTCTTCCCAATCTAAGGCAGAGGTTGCCTTGTGTCCAGAATATCTACTCCCACAAAAGCCTGTACCATAAAGCTTACGTTAGTGTCTATTTTCCCGCAATAAGTTTCAATGGCATGTGTCGTGTTCATATGATTTGTCTATTTTGGAGACGGTGGATCAAATCAAGTAGATTACCTTTACATTTACAAAACTTCTGGATCCATATAGTTGTACTGAGTTGTTTACCAAGTTTCAAGTTGGTTTCTAGATTGCTGCTCTATTTGTTGTCTTCACAAATGAGATAGGTGCTGGTATGAAGGAATTTAATTGGAAGAAGGTCTTACTGATCCAAAGTCCTCAGATTGTTTTAGCTGAATCAAGTTAAATCCTCTTGCAGAAAATCAAGAGTACTAGACCACCATCATGCTGGTAAAATATCATCTTACTCCAATCCGCTTAGAATGAATCCCAGGCTAAGGAATAACATGGTTTTAATAAGGAATCATTTTAGTGGTTCTTCATGAAGTTATTGCATTAAATATTGATATAAATATTCAACCAGCTTCCTGCCCAGTAGCTCTTGGGTTACTGATTCCCAAGTTCCATCTCTTTTCTTTGGGGTCACAAAGGGAAGTATTCCTATCAGAGCAGAAGCTGCAGAAAAGGCTGCTGGGATACGTGAAGGAGCAGCTGGGGATGTGAACATTTATAGGATTCTCCTGGTCTTAGACAGTTTTGGCCTGTTGAAGACATATATGGTACCCAAGCAAAATATTAGGTGGCTGTATATACACGGCAGTGGAAAATGAAGCCTCTGAGGCCTCTAGTATGCTGTTGCTAGAAGACACCATCTGTATTAGAGCCAATGCTTCTGTGTCATCAGTCGTCTGTCTTTTTCTAGGGTGGCCTTGATTACCATCTGAACACATGCTGTGGAAGCCCAGCTTATGCAGCACCAGAGCTGATTCAGGGCAAAGCATACATTGGCTCAGAGGTAGGTAACACAATTTTGGGTTAAGATGGTTTTTTTCCTGCTCAGTATGTACTTAAAGGTGGTGAGATTCAGATGTACTCCCTTGGTGTCTGTCTTCAATGCCACTGGATAATGTTGCCTCTGTGGCTCTCAGAAACTGTGTGACTAATAGCAGACAGAGCCTGGAATAGTTCTTGACCACAGATTGTGCACCTGGCTTCTTCATCTCTTCTAATCATTCGCTGTCCTCAGGAGCTGCTGTACAAAAAGTAACTTAAACTCCTTCCTTCTACCGCATTATTCCAAGCAGCAATTTATTCTGTTAATTATGAAGTTTTGTTGCAAATTTTTATGCAGTGTCAGTATCCTGTGTACTTTGTCTTTGAATTCTTGTATGAAAGCCTGCTCTTTGTACTGTGCAGTGTAGTAAAATTAGATAGAAGAAAAACTGGCATTTATCTAGCTTTGATTTCATGTGTAGAACATTAGGGCCTGCTACTTGCCCTTGTCAATCCATTCAAAATACTGCAATTGCAAACTCCTCAAACTTCTTTACAGTCTATGCTGTTGGGTACAATCAGTCCTTTTTCCTTCACTTCTTTGCACCACTGTCCCTGGCCTCTAACTCTTGCTTTCTCTTTTTGTTTTGTTTTCCATGAAGTTGGTGCTTTTCAAGCGTCCTTCATCTTTATGGTTGAAGTGGAAGTCACAGTATGAGGCATGTGGACCTTGTCATGTCTATACAGAGACAAAAACAGTGGGGCTTTAAAGTTCACTGTAACTGTGCTGACAGCTGTTATAATCACTAATACAAAATCCCTTCTGATGAGTTTGATTCCTTTTTGCCAGTGAAATCCTTGCAGGTTGAAGGTAATGCAGCAATCTGGTAACATAAAGAGAGGGTAACGGTTTTACTAGTGTTCTAGTTTGAGTGAATTGAAAATTGTGTACTTTCATTTGGAGTATAAGAGTTCTGTCCAGAGTTAAGGAGCCTACTTTCCATGAGTTTTCCATGTGGGCTTTGCCAAAATGAGACAATATTATCTGTCTCTAAGCCATTTTAGACAAGACCTGGTTTGTGAACTCTCACTTTTATTTTTAAGGCAGATATTTGGAGTATGGGAGTACTGCTGTATGCTTTGCTATGTGGCTTTCTCCCCTTTGATGATGATAACGTCATGGCTGTCTACAGGAAGATCATGGTAGGTATTGATGAGACTAGAATACATGAGGAACAAGAATCACTATGCATTATGGGAGAGTGTTGCTTTCTGATGCCAGAAACTGTTGAGCTGTGCCTTGAGAAAAAGGTTTACCTGCTGAATTTTGTTATGCTTTTCTAGTCTTTTGATCAATATTTTGTGAATTTGTTTCTGTTTTCCCTCTGCCTTTGCAGTACTCTGGTGCTATGATGCAGTAGACAACCGAGTTTCAGGACAAGCACTTTTGTGCTAGTGGACTGGAATTTATATCTACGTGTTTATCTGTCTTCTCCCTGTTTTGTATGGATTTACTAAAAGTACTGTTCTTAAATGTCAGCCATTCTCTTGCCTAGGAAAAACAGGATTCTGCATCTGCTATTATGTTTTCCTCCTCCTAAAAGGGTTGAATAAATAGTAAATAATATAATGAAGTCATTGGTTCTGTTTCCCTACACACTGTTCTTGATGTGCCTAAATAGCTGCTCTTCCTCAGCACACATGCACCTTTGCCAGCCACTTCTGATCTGCCATAAAAATCTGTGTTGATAAGGCTTGCTCTAAGTGAGTGGGTGGACAACCAGCAGTGTAGGGTAAAGGCTTTGGGATCCTCTACCTCATTCTCCTCTCACCAAGAGTCTGATATGTCTAAAAAAAACACCAGAAAACTCCTTCTTGAGAGTATGCAAGGACTACTTTGGCAGGAGGTAAGTGACAGTGGTTTGCATAGGGGATGTTTTCAGGGTGCATAACAATCTGAGCACTATAAAGCTATTTCATTAATGAATGTGGATTTTTCATCTGGAATTGGTACTTGACTACCTTGACAGAAGAGCTCTAGGAAGCTTAGTTTGAGTTGTTAGAGAGAACTTTAAAAATAAAAGGGAAAAAAACCCCAAAGCATAGACCGTTTAATCTAAAGAGATCGTGAAAAGGTGCTGATGGTCAGATGAGATGCCATTAAAATTACATGACTTCCCTACTCACACAGTCATAGAATATTTTGAATTGGAAGGGAGCAATAAAGATCAAGTCCAACTCCCTACTCTTTGCAAGACGACCTAAACTAAACCGTATGTTTAGAAGTGTTGTCCAAATAATACTAGCAAGCACTTACAGTTTCTCAGTAAAATTGCTATAAAATTGAAACAGCTGGGTTGTCAATAGACTTGAGCCGCCTTTCCCTCTCTGCTTGTGGTGGGAACAGTGTTGTTTACCCAGAAAGTCAGTGTACATTGAGAGCATGTCCACTTCTAAGCGTTCTGTCATGGGATGATAAAACCCCTTCTGGTGCTCATTACAGCAAGATGCAGAACCCAAATGATCCAACTGCTTAAGGCATTCATTGAGCAAAGAACTCAGATGTGAAATGCAGACTTTAATTAAGTATAGCAAAGACTATCAAAGATGATTCTGTGTAGTTACAGTTGTCCAACATGGACAGGAACGATTCACTGAGTTGTTTAACTGACGGAATGTCTGCCAGTGGAATGTGTTGAAGTGAGCTGAAATGACCAATGAGATTTTAAAGCTTTGTCTGGGAGCAGTCAAATACCAATCTTGTCACAGGTGTTAAGATGCATACTTGCTCTTTTCACTCTGGATTTGTTTTAATTTTATGTCATTGTGAACTGAAAATTGTTTGGAATTAGGACATCCACCATTGTGGAATTTAATTTCACACATTATAAATCCTGAAATTTATTGTAATCTTAACTCAAACCTGTTGCTCCAAGTCAAATCTGCTGCTTGAATCTAATTAAAGTCATTTGACTTACATGCAGTGTTAATTCCCGGGACTGTTCCACATCTCTTCATTTGTGAATACTTAAATTAGTGTCTTGACTTCTTGAGCGAAAAATTAAGCTGTGATGTAACTTCTGTAAAAAAAAAACTTACTTCTGGTACGATCTTATGCACCTGGTAGATACTGCAACCTGTTTACCATCCAGTATTGCCCACAGTTCAATAGATGATAATTTCTCTTTGTTATGTCATGTTCTGTAGCAATATACTAAAACTAGAACGTAGATTACCTGTGTTACTTAGTTTCGTAGTACAGCTGTGTTGTAAAACAGCCTACAAAACTAGTAATAAGTAACTGAGTAGTAGTGTCTGTAAAGATATAACTAAAATTCTTTAATCTGTGATGTCAAAGCAATACATACTGTGCTTAGAAATGTAGCTGCATATAATACCAACTGTTTTGTTATTGAGGCATTTGTCTGGAGAAAGAAAACTGCCATTACAAAGTGATAGTTACATTATTTGACGATGGATTTTTACTGATTTTTATTTTTTTTCTCAATTTTCATTGAGAAATAAATGATTCTTCATGGTGAATTTAGTTTTGTTTTCAGCTACTGTTACACCTCACATCTGGGAGCTGTCTTCAATTTTATTCTAATCAAAAATCAAAACCAACAGTAAATATTTTTATGGAAAAAATTTCATTTGCTAGATCTGTAACCTTTCTCCTGTCTACTGTCTGATATCAAAAGTTTAGCATTAGATGTAACCTATTCAAAAACACTATCTTAATACTGAGGATGTTGTACTTTTAGTATCTGAAAGGTAGTGATTTCAGTGAACCTTCACGTTTCAGAGTGCTAATATCTGGCATTCATACTCCAGAATGTTTGCACTTCTAGAACTTCAGTACTGAGTTGATATGATAAACCAAGGCAATTGAGAAAGGAGCAGGTTAGCTGCAAAAGTGGGTGGAGATCGAAGTATCACACAAGCAGAATGGATGAAAACTGCAGCTGGTGATTCAAACGTGGCATTTTCCTTCCTAATGCTGCTGGGTTTTAGTTCTGACATGACATTTATGCAAGTCTCTTTAAAATAAGTTCACATATTCCTGCTGTTCTTTTTTTTACAAAGTACAGATGTCACTGCAGTCCAAGTAATTTAGTAGTTCCTTCGGAGGTTCAGTGTTGGTTCTAAATCCTCTTTTTTTCTGCAGAGGGGAAAATACAGTATTCCAAAGTGGCTCTCTCCTAGTAGTAGACTGCTCCTTGACCAAATGCTGCAGGTAAAAGTATTGTTTATGTTCAGTAGTTCTATAAAGTACTGTTGCATAGGTTCAAAAATTACGTCAATGAAATATTTAAAAAACATTCTGTGTTTAAATTAAGAAGTTTAATTCTCGCAAATTTTTGAAGAGAAGGTTACTATTGCCTTCATCTGAAAAATCTTTGAGAAAAATGTTTGATTACAAAAGTAATTAAGCAAAGTTTAAATGATTTAACAAAGTCTTCAAACAGCATGCGTTTGGTTGTTCCTAATGTGCTATAAAAACAAAAGCTGTTTTGTAAGCAAAACTTAACTTGCCTAATATTCATTTGAGCTACACCTAAGGAATCTAGCTAATGCTGCAAATCCCTGGGAGATCTATTCTAACTGTATGTCCTATAAGTGTTCTTCACAGCTAAGGTCTTTGAGTGTAAGCTTCCTTTTGGTGATATTCTGAAACAGTATTGGTTTCTGGTTTTGTCCCTAGCCACCCTAACATTCTCTGTAGAAGATGAGTTGTTCTCTTTTTCTCCACAGTTTAAGTATCACTTTGATTTTTATTGCCCACTAGGTTGACCCGAAGAAGCGGATTACAGTTAAACACCTGTTAAGTCACCCTTGGCTCATGCAAGGATTTTCTTACGCTGTTCAGTGGCAAAGTAAATACCCAGTAAGTGTGCTGGTCAGATGAATACTACAGCATTTCATGTAGTATTTGCTGCGTTACTACCATCCTCGTAGCGCGTTGGATGAAGGTATTTCTTCAGCGATGAACTTTGAGAAGTTCATTTCTGATTCTTTAACTGTTGAAATATTATTACTTGCTCTTGATTTCTCTTGAGGAGAAATTTCAAATGTATTTTCATCATATTCTGCAACTGAATATTCAAAATAACTGAATTCTCATCAAAATGTGAAGTACTTCCACATACGAATGACCAGCTCCTTCTCTAGGCTGCTTGATCAGTACTCGGTTTAATGTGCAAAACACAGATGTTCTGAAGTGCATGCCAGATGTGATTATGGTTTGTATTGCATGTAGTCCTCACTTAAAATTTAAATCAAAATTCAATTTCATTGAAAGAATAGTCATCCTGTCTCTATCACTTGTTTACTTGTGTGAGAGACGAAGGCAGTATGGAGAGGAAAAAAAACCCAAAATAATCTCTCTGTCAGCAGAGCGATGAATTCCTGCATGTTGACAGCCAATACTTCCCATTGCCACCAGATGCCACTGTTTACCCAGGTAAAGAGCAGTTTGACTGTGCTCGCACCATCAGTGCCAGCTGGGTCTGTTAGAGACGAGCAAGGCTCATAGCTTTGGATATTTATAGAAAATAAATGAAAGCACACAGATGAAAGCATAACTTCCTTTCTGTAAAAATCTTACGTACATTTGGGTGGCTTATTTGAATTCATAAGCTCTCACCTGTGAAGGGTCAGGCTATGAAGTTGTTGAAGTTGTATGACTTTTTCAGTCTACTCCGTACAATGTTTAGCTGCAATGCTAAACATTTGAAATACAAGGTCTAAAATCATCGTTGACTATTGACTCAGCCCACTGGGTTTCATGACAGTGTCACTGTCAGGTATGAATTATGGGGCAACTTGAAAACCTCACACTTCAATATCCATGGTGTTCTTGCAGCTGGGACATCTTGATGAGGACTGTGTAACAGAGCTCTCTGTGTTTCATGAGCAGAGCAAGGAGACTATATTGCAACTAATAACAGAGGTAAGAAGTATATATCAGTAATTTACAGTACTGAAATTCAGTAATAGGGTAAATAAGCTTACTGTGTTATCCGACCAAAACTTGTATATTCTCAAGTATGACATTTTACATACGTTTCAGATTTAAGGAGCCCCTGCAGAACTCTAGAATCTGGTGTAGCTTGTAACTACAAGCTACTGGATCGGAAGTTCAGATTTGTTTATTTCTTTTTCTCCTTTACTTGTGCACTTCATGTTTCCTAAATCTTACTGTTATTTCCCCACTATGGTAAAATTCTTCTGAATCTCTGAAAGTCAGAGTAGAGTTATAGAAATTTATAGTTGAACAACACATACCATTTGCTGTTGAGCAACACATACCATCTTTGCTTTGAAATGGTTCAATAATTAGGAGGAAAAGAAAATATGATAAAAATATCAGAGCAACACCCAGGCAGTCTACAAAACATAGGACTTTTTTGAATTACTATTCATGGATTTTTTAAAATAGTGAGTATGTTTATTCATTTTTACCTACAAATGAGGAAAATTGAACTTAATACTTCTGGAAGAATTGTGCAAATGTTAGCAATAGCATAGTAGAAGAGACTTAATGCATGATGTGTACTCCAGCTTTTACCTGACTCTGAAAATTCTTTCTTAAAACTGAATTTTTTCCTTCTTTGTACTTGTTAGCAGTGATGATAATTTTGGGGTTTTTTAAACACTTGTGTTTTCCACATACCTGTAACAGAAACAGAATTTTAAAACTTGTGTGATACTTAGGATAGATTTGTGGAGTTAATTCTCCTTGTTCTTCAGTTATAGGAAATAATCAGAATAATCTGTCTACAGAGGGAAAAAGCCTTCCAAAGATATGATATTTACATAGTCCTTTACTGGAAGACTTCTAATCCCTTATCAGTTATTCAAACTAACTGTACTATGCTGTAAACCTATCAAAAGTGATATGTGTGTTCCTTGCACACAGAGTTGCCGAAAATCATGCAAAAAGTTGGTGCTTTGGGAAGAATGGGTAGGAGTTACTTCCAAAAAATTATACTCTGGCTGAAGTATTGGACAAACCAAATTATTAGATTTGCATTCACTTCAGTAGATACATCTTGACTGCAGCATTACTTTCCATGCTACTGCAGGAACTACCAACTAACTTGCAAAGAACAACAAATGTAGTGCCTTTTTCTTGATCTCAGACACATAATGCAAATCACTTTTAAGTCTGAAGTTACACTTAACGTGTAGTTAGGGTTGCATATCAGGTAGAAAAGCTTGTAGAGACATAGAAATTTTCAGAAGGCTAAGCTTGACTTGTACTTGCAATGTTTCCAAAGAGGATATTAAAACACTCTTTCTTTCTTTTTCCCTGACCCCACAGTGGAAATATGACCACATGTCAGCAACATACCTCTTGCTTCAATCCAAGAAGGCTCGTGGCAAGCGTGTTCATTTAAAGTTTCCATGTCCAACAGGGCATGCCAGTACCATGATGTCGGCAGCCCTTGAGGTAAGCTTGAATTCAGCAGGATAGCATTTTGCTTAAAATCCCGCTCTACATTGACAAAGCTCTGCCTGGAGAAACACTTTGGTGCTCTAAACATCAGGAAGAGAACATGACTCTGAGTTTAGCCCAATTGTTTTAAACATGGTGCTGATAACACCAAGGTGGGTTTATATGGCCCATTCACTTAAGAGCTGGACTTTGTGATCTTTTTGGATCCCTTTCCAAGTCACAATATTCTGTGATGTATGCAGTCAGCCAAAGTCTTGGTACTTAAACAGTTCCATCTTCTTATTAACAGGATTTAGCAAGCTGGCCTCCTTCTATGGATTGGCTTTACTGGAATAGCCATCTGGGAGGATATGATGCATCAAGTGCTACACAGAATCCCTCCTTGTTAATGGGCTCAAATCCCCTGTTGTTTGGCCTTGGGTGATCATTCCAGATCTTCTCCTGTGATGACTAACTGCACTCCATATTTGTCGCTATGTATTTTTATACCATGTGGGTTACATTTAGTAAGGAAAATCTATGGATACATCATCACATGTCACCAGGGCAGCCTGCTCTGAGATGACATGGGCACTATGTGAGCTAGGGATCAAATCAGAGAAAGTCATCCCTTTCACATCTGTTTCACTTGAGAACATACTCCTAGAGAGGATGCTGTTTACTTTGAGTAAAGGAAACATGCTGCTGCTGTTTTTCTGATGATTTGGATTCTGAAGCAGTTTTGTATATCTTAGGGGAATTTCTATTCCTGTAGTTTGGTAGTGATAGGACTTCAGAATGTGGCTAAAGTTGCTAAATTGCTGCAATGTCATGTATAATATGCAGCTATATGTGATACTAGTCTATCTGACAAATTCCAAAGCATTCAGAGGAATTGCAGACTTTTGTTAGCTGTTCCCCCTTGAGCCAAAACATCTGTGAAATGGTCTGTGTAGAGGCAAGCACTCAGGATAAATATTTTATGTATTTCATTCAGTTGTGCGTAAATTGTTTCAGTTTGCCTGTATGGCCTTTTTGAGATGAGAATTCTAGGACTGCTAGAGCTGCATAACAGATCATGAATCATAAGTGTTTCTGAATATGTATAATATGATTTCCTTCATGATGGTGGGTTAGCCTTCTACACTCTGATGATTAAGGTGGAGATTCACTAGGTACAGTTGTGCTGATACTGTTAAGCTGCTTCATCTCTAGTGATGTCCAAGGTAAACTGGCAAATGCGACTAATAAACATATGCATTACGCCTCCCCTGGTGATGGTGAAATTCTTGTCTACACAGTACAGCAATCCATTAGTCCTCTTGCAGCACTCCGGGCACATTTAACTTGCCTGCATGTAGTTACTGGTGAGTATCAACTGAATTTGCCAAAACACCCAGCTAGCAAAGCTCTCTAGCTGGACCTGGTGTAATGTGAAGACAATCCAGAAAACAGAACATTTAACTTAGCCATTTCTGAATTTGGTGGCACAAACTTGTACGTAATACTGCTTGATTGCAAGCAGTTTGATGTAGAAGCATAGTGCAAAAAATTCACTGTGCCACGAATTACATCTAAGACACAGTAGCCAAGGTATCATAATCATGCATTCATGTTTAATGGAATGTGATTTCAACTACAGTATCAAGCTCCTAGCTGTTTGTAGTTAGCAACCCTCTGGTAATGGGTTTTGAGTAAGGCATCATAGAAGGTCTGGCAGCTTATCAGGGAGTTCTTTATTCCAGTAGTAATGAGAGATCTGTTCATTGTGATATCCTTGATCATGGAGCATCAGAAACTTACCTGCCAGAAGAACATAAGTTACTGAAATGTCATCCATTCCAGCTTCCTAAAACAGTATCCATTCCAGCCAAGGACTGACAACTTAAAATGACTGTGTGCAGTTTCACTGAAATGGTATGAAACAAATCTTTGGGAAGAATTTCCTGTAAATAACAAAAGGTGTTGGGAACTAAGGATGCTTTGATACGCATCTGATTGTATGTGGTGGGAACCATGACGGTTAGCAACCTTGGCTGAAGTTACAAACCCCTTGATTTAATAACTGACAGCTTGGCGGGGGCGAGGGGCACACGTGTAGAGCTAGCCATCAGATGAAGAGCGCCAAACGCTAGTTCCAATTAGTGTTGTGGGTTCAGTAGTCATATGTTTTGGATATATGCGTTTACATTTATCCAGCACCCTTTCAAACATTACTCCATTATTTTCTTGGATTCTTTCCAGATTATTATTATTAGGCTTTTGGTAAAAATAGGTTGTGGTCCAAGCCTTGAATTCAAAGGTGAGTATTTCTGTGAGTTGCTTCTCTTCTTGACACAGGTCAAGAAAGATGATTTGGCAATGGTGCTTTGAGAATAGTTTCACATCTGCTTTGATACAAATGACAAATCTACAACAACAATACAACAATATTAAAGTCATATTGTAAAACTTAGGTCACTGTTGTGGGAACTTCCATTATTAGAAACTTACAAAGAAATTAGACTTAGATTTTAACAGCAGTCTTTTCTGATAAAATCTTACTTATAAGTGTGCAGTGGAATCTCAACTGAATTTTTGTTTTCAGGCTGAAAACACTGATGTGTGAAGATTTGCCAGATTGCAGTGAAGTGCCATGTGCATTTGTATTTATGGAATTTACAGACACGGCTTCACTGTTTGAAGAAACTCTGTTAGAAGAATTTACTCTAAATACTCATAGAATGAAGCAGGTGTTTGAGATAGTATTCTTAATCCAAAAGATCTTACTCTAATTGTACATAAAAGTTATCATATATTTAAATGTTTGGTGGACCCTAGCCAAGTGAAGTTACAAACTGAGTAAAGAAGTGTTTTAAAGATGTAGCTGAACATACATTGTGCCTTTCTCTAGCTGTAGGTAATTTGATTTAAACTTGAGTTTTGAGCATCTAGAAAATGAGTAAATGAGGGTTTTAAAATGGACAGGAGAAAATAAGGTTCAACAAACAAAGGTCTCTGACCTAGGCTAGAGCTGGACAAGTCTCTGCTAAAGTGCAACCTGTCTGTATTGGACAAGAAAATCAAATGAAGCAATTAAAATTGTTCAATTAAGCCAAATGAAAATTCCAAGCTGTGTTTAGGTGAACTGGTAAGTAATAGTCTTAAACGTGCAAGCTAAAGAATTTAGAAGAGCAGGTAAAGAAGTGGCAAATTACTTGAAAACTTAATGAGCGAGTTATAGAGGGAATCAGAAATATTGAAGAGTTTTTAACTATTGCTCTATAGTCAAGCATTGTATGGTATTTTTAACCTGCTTCAGAATTTCCTTGTCTGTAACATTCCTGAATGTGATCAGAATACAGTAAGGGATGCCCTTTTTCTTTTCATTACATCTTTTGTAGCATTTGAGGCCTGATGCACAGCTGGAGGATACGGAATTCACACTGTCAACTCCAGTGACAAGAAAAGTGGCATCAAAGAAGTGTAAAAACAAAGAGAATGTTGAGACAGTGTCAGCTTTAAGAAATGAAATGCCCTTTGCACTTCCTGCTCCAAAGACTCCTCTTGCAAAGAGTCAGATTGAGACACAGGTACAAGCTGTTGTCCCTAGGGCACCTGCTTTCAGAGGTACGTAGCATGTGACTAATGAAAGCTTAGAGCATATATGTTGCTTAGTAATCATTGAAACTCAAATATGAGCACAGTACTTGTGCATCCAGTACATCTATTTCTGGAAGACTTAACTTTTTTTTGCCCTATGCACCATCCTGGTTCTTCTCGTTCATCTGGTGGGGTGCTGCAAGAGCCTTAACCATCTATCAGGGCATGTTACTTGTGTGCTACTTACAAGAGTAATTTCTGCTCACAGTTATGTGTGAGCCCCTTTTCGTGCATGCTAATGTGGAGCTAAGTGCTGTGTTCTTAAAGCTTGCACCTGGTTCCACTTTTCCATGTAAGTTGAGATCACAGTTCCCTCAGCGCTGTTTTTCCTTTGTGATTACCTTCAATGAAAATAAAGGCATAGTTTTAGTTAAATCTGCTTTAATTGCTGCTCCTAAGAGAAATCTAACTTTTGGATTTCTTATGGTTGCATATCACTATTTTCACAGTAACAGTCTAGTCTAGCAGTGAAAATGCTTCTTTTGACAGCATGTGGGTCTTGCAGCTATGCAATAGACCACAGAAATCTGTCTAAATTATGTCAGTTTTTCTGAGTTACCAGAAATTTCTGTCATCAGCCTGTCTAGTCATGTACATATCCCATACGTACATTACCATTTCCTTCAATGCGTACCATAAAAGTTTTAGCGTTGATACTGTAAATGCTAACTGTCCTTCAAATGCCAAGGGCTCCTTGCAATTGGAGACTCTTTAGTTTCAGGTGCTGTGGAGTATTGTTCAGGAACAGTAAGTCTTTGCAGGCTGATTCAAGGAATAAGGGATTTTGAACATACTTCTGCTTAATGACTTTACAACTTTGGTTGTTGAAGAATGCCAATACAAAGACTAGTTTAGGAGTTTGCCTTACAATTGTATGTGATAATTTATATGGTCTGATGTCAGGGTATGTTTAAAAACAAAATAGATACTATCTGAAATGGGAAATGTAGAAACACTTTTAGCTCATTTATTTGGTGAGATTTTTGAGGATTAAACAAAGAAAGCTAATTCTTTGATGCATTGAAAGATCTTTGTTTCAGGAAATAGAAAAGTGGAAGTATCTATTGGAAATTTTGTGGTTATTTGTCTGGAGTCAGGTGCAATTCTGTAGAGAGCTGAAACTTTGAACATCCAAGTTGGGTTTAATTGTGACAAATTATTTGCTGACTGTTTCACTTGGTCCTCTCTCCTGCACATTCAAAATCATGCTCTGCAGACACTGACTTTTTAGGCTTTTGTATAGCATGTACATTGTGTATTAAACATGACTATATAAACTTACACCTTTCATATAAGGGAAATGGATCAATGAAGAACACAACTACTCGATGCAGTGGATTGCTCAGTGTTTATTCGGGGACCAGTGACAGGGTCAGAAAGCAATTTTAATCCTCAAATTTCTAATATTTCTGCACTGGTTACTCTTAATGTTTGACTTACAGAGCCCTGGCGAAAGCAGTCACAGTTTCAAATGTGTAGAGAAGAGGTAGTATTAAAAACATACTTTATAATTCCTAAAATATAGACCTGAGATAGAAAAGGGGTCTGGTGTTAGAAATAAATTATTGAGATTATATATAATCTCAATATATATAATGATAGATATATATATAAAATATATATTATAATATATATTGTATATATATTATATATATTATGTATATATACTATATATATATTATATATATAATATAATGAGAAATTGTCACTGAAGAAAAGAAAATGCTTTATGCAAAGACATACTTGGTTTGGCTTGGACACTTTCTTTCAGAAAGTCAGTTCACTGCAGTCACCCCGATTAAGAAACCCACAAACCCAGCAAACACAGATGAATTGGCATCAGCTCTGATTCTTCCTGAAAGAAGGTAAGTGTCCAGTTATCTGTGTACACTGCCGATTTAGAGCAGGACTGTGTTAATACATGTGCTGCCTAGGAAGCCTTGTTGCAACAGCAAGCTATTGTTTTTACCAGAAGAATAGAAATCTTTCTAAAACTTCTTTTTACATTCACTGGAAAACAATGAAGATAAAGTCCTAAAACTATGTAACTCAATTATCATTAGGATATATTCCTATTTTTCATAATGTAAGTGCATTCTTATTCCAGTTCCCCAAAGGACTGCAATTTCTAGATAAATCTCTGGGTTTAAATTTCAACCGACTTTTAAGCAGAAACTCCTATAATATATTGCATTGATTTAATTTTCTGTGTTCTGTCGCATCAGGTAGTATTTTAGTGACATGTCTGAAATAATTAGTTTTTTAACACTGAGGGAAAAATAACCGATTAATTTGTTCATGTAACAGATGTCAATCAGTGGAATTAGATCTCAATCTTGCACACGTGGATAGCAGCCAAAAGAAGAGAAAAGCCAAAATATTTGGAAGTCTTGAAAGAGGCCTAGATAAAGTGATCACAATGCTTACACCAAGCAAGAAGAAACGATGCACTAGAGACTGTCCAAGGAAACTTAAGGTATGGTTGCTGCAAAGGTCTTGCATACGAGCAAGTATTATGATAATATCAATTATATATTAATAACTATATTACAATAATTATGATTGAAAACATCCAGTAGCTCCAGAAATAGTTTTGTGAAAGCTTCTGTGACCTGTCTTCCCTGTATTCTACAGTAAGTGCTCCTACAGCATCGCTGTTAACAAGACAGTGCCCAGATATCACACTCAGTTATCTGTTAGTCTGATTTCACGCAACTGATCCAGGGAGGAGTTTGGCCATGGGTGCTTATAGCCCATCTAAACCAAATGTGAAGGAAGCGGCATCATTAACAGGAGCCCTGCCTGACAGTTTTTAGTCATGTTATTCACATGGAGATATTGCTAGATCCCCCACTAAAAACCTGACTTAGGTTTCTATAGTCCAGCAGCAATATGTCCGCTCTAGGCTGGTCTTTAGATGTGTAGGGAATCTGAAATTAGACTTAAAACCTAAATAACTACACCTTGTGAAAGAATTTCTGTCAGCATAATTTTGATTCTTAAGGTTTCAATGTCACTGTGTCTGAGTCAGTTAGCTACTCATCCTTAAAGCACCTATAGCAAAAGCAGTTCCTGAAGTATGTGTTGCACTTCAGCATTACATTAATAATTTATTCTTACCAAAGTTCACTCATGAGATTAATATTAGCTTTGTAGAGCACACATCACATGGCATTGGCATGATACTAGTGAACAGAACAGTCAGCTGGCAAAGTGGCAGCAGCAGCAGTGACTAAGCTAAGGCCAGGGGTGAGGGTTAGATTGAGCTGTGCAAAGGGGTTATACAAGCTCAGGGATATCTGGGCACCAGCCATGGGCCCTGTCCTGACCTGGAAGCCCTGAGCATCTAACCAGGAGAGGAGGGACTGGTGCCAGGAGCAGTCAGGGAGATTTAAATGGCTCTAGGGAGCATAAGCGACCAGGAACAAGGTGAACAGAGCCATCAAACATCACACAGTGCAGCAGTGGCAGTTTGCCTGGGCAGAACATGCAGGGAGGGTGCTGCAATCTGCAAAAAGGCCCATAGCTTAGGTAAATGCTAAATGCCTTGGGTCTCTACCGTAATGTTGGACACGTGCTGTACAGCCAAGATCAGTTGTCTCCTGAGACAGCCCCTGAAAGGTATAATGCTTCCATCCAGATGGAACTGGCAAGGGAGGAGAGTACAGGTGGTAGCTTGCATTGAATGCCCAGGTACTTCTGCTGGAGAAAAGGCTACTATCTGCACAAAGTGTGCACAGGTTAATTGCCTGTTGTGACAGGTGGCTGCATAACAAGAGACAGTTAACAGGCTGTGCAGTATTAGAGGGGCTGAAATTGAGATAGTTGTGGTTTCAGAACTATTCACCTACAATGGATACCACTGAGCAGGAGATATCTTGAGCCCTTGTGACCCAAAAAAAGCAGTGCTCCAATTCAACTTCCACACTCCAACATTCAGACAGAAAACAGATATGATGATTTAAGGTTTTAGATCTCCATGGGCAAGGTTACCATAAAAAGAAACATTGAGCACTTGTAGTGAGTGACTCTCTATTAAAGGGCGCTGAGACACCAATCTCCTGGCCTGATAAAGAATCACGAGAAGTTTGCTGCCTAGCGGGTGCTATGATCCGTGATGTTGCCGAGAGGGTACCTCAAGTTCTCAAGGGCATGGACCACTACCTGTTACTACCTTATCATGTGGCAAAAATGATGCTGCAAGCAAAACAACAGACAGGGTCAAGGAAGACTGTAAATGCCTGGTGAGGCAGGTGAAAAACATTGGTGCACAAGTCATCTTCTTATAGTTAGAGAAAAGGGGAAAGTCAGAGGCACATGTGTAGTGGAGATCAACATCTGGCTTCACGGCCAGTGCTATTGAGAAGGTTTTGGCTTTTATGACAATGGGTTATACTATAATGATTGTAGCCTGTTAAGCAGAGTTAGGATCCACCTGTCTAAAGCAGAAGAGAGAATTTTTGGCAGCCCCCTGGCCAATTTGGAGAGACAGACATTAAACTGAAGAACTTGGGAGTGGGGTTCAAAATGGCAATGCTTGTGCCATTGCTTCCTCTTGGTGAGTAGGTTATACCAACCAGTGCAGTGACATGTTCCTTGGCTGCCTCTCAAGATAAGGATCAAAGAGCAAACCACGCTAAGGGTGTGTATGCCTGTAGGGATTGCTCTTTACACCCCTTCTGTGGAACCCAGTTCCTTGATTACCTCTATGAAATGTCTGGACACAAACATGTACAGCATGGGGAATAAACAAGAACTAGAAATCTATGTGTGGTCACAGGGCCATGATCTCATCTGAATGACAGAACATGGTGGGATAGCTCATGTGACTGAAATGTTGTCAGGGATGGCCAAGTCAGTGAGATAAGGTAGTGGAGTTGCTCATTATGTGACAGACCAACTGGAATGTACTGAGCTCTACCCAGGATCAGGTGATTGATTTACGAGTTTATAGGTGAGAATTTAAAGGAAAGGTTAAAATAGGTGACACTAGTTGTGGATGTTTACTATAGTCCCCCTGATCAGAAGAAGGAAGTTGATAGGTCTTTCTGTGGACAGATGAAAGTAGCCTCACGATCTCAGGCCCTAGTTCTCCTGGGGGACTTCAATCACCCTGATATTTGTTGGAGCGACTAAACAGCTCAGCACGCACAGTACAGGAAGTTTCTGAAAGTTGTTGAAGATAACTTTTTGGCAAAAATGGTGGAAGAGCCAACAAGGAAAGGTATGTTGCTGAACATTGTACTAACAAACTAGGAGGGACTAAGTGAAGATGTGAAAGCTGATGACAGTCTTTGCTGTCATGACGATGAGATGATGGGATGTGGAATCTGTGTGCAGGAAGCAGAGTGGTAACAGGACTAGAACCCTAAACTTCTAGAGAGTTAACTTCAACTTCTTCAAAGTTCTACTTAGAGGAATTCCATGGGATGGGACTCTAGAAGAGAAGGGAGTTCAGGAGAGCTGGTGAATACTCAAGCCTCACTCCTCCAAGCTCAAGTCCAGCATATCCCTGTGATAAAGAAATTAGGTAAAGGGGGCAGGAGATCTGCATGAATGAGCAGGGGCTTCTACCAAACTTCAAAGGGAAGAAGGAAATTTATGTGATATGGAAAAGGGGACAAGCCATGTGGGAGGACTATAGGAACATTGTCAGAGTATGCAGGAATGTGACTAGGAAGGTTAAGACCCATTCGGAATTGAGTCTGGCAAGGGATATCAATGACAACAAGAAGGCATTCTACAAGTACATCAGCAGCAACAGTAAGATGAGGGAAAACATGAGGATGCTTTTTAATCAGGTGGGTGTCCTAGTAATGGAAGACACAGAGAAGGTGGCATTACTGAATGCCTTTTTTGCCTCAGTCTTGAAGCTGGGGGTCTGGCTGATCCACCTGGAGGCTATGATGTCATTCAGTGGAAAGCTGGGCAGAGAGAAACTTAATGAGGTTCAAAAAGGAAAAGCAGAGATCTGGCACCTGAGGAGGAATTACCCCACATATCAGAACAGATCATGAGTGACCTTCAAGAGACCAGCTCTGCAGAGAAGGACACGGGGGTGCTGGTGGATGACAAGATGACTGTGAGCTGACAGAGTCTGAGGCCTGGAGGGCTAGTGGGATTCTGGAGTACATCAGGAAGAGTATGGCTAACAGGTCAGGGAGGAGATCCTGCCCCTCTGCCCTGTGCAGGTGAGGCCACATCTGGAATGCTGTGTCCATTTCTGGGCTCCACAATTCAAGAAAGAAGAGGAGTTGATGTAGAAGGTCCAGCGGAGGCCATAAAAATGATTTAGAGGCTGTAGCATCTCTTAGGAGAGACTGGGAGCTGAGCCTGTTTAGTCTAAAGAAGAGAAAACTGGGAGGTGATCTTGTTAGTCCATATTAATACCTCAAAGGGATGTCAGAGGATGGTGCCCGACTCTCTTCAGTGGTATCCAGTGATAGGATGAGGAGCAATGGCCATAAAATAAACCATGAGAAGTTCAACCTCAACATGAGGAAGAACTTCTTTACATTGAGGATGGCAGAGCACTGAAACAAGCTGCCCAGGGTGGTCATGGAGTCTCCCTCTCCAGAGACATTCCAAGCCCACCTGGCCACATTCCTGTGTCACCTGCTTTAGGGGATCCTGTCTTGACAAGGGGATTGGACTGCATGATCTCCAGAGGTCCCTTCCAACTCTAGCGATTCTGTAATTCTGTATACATCACTCAAATGGAACTTAGATACTTCAGAAGCTATACAAGAAAGAATTTGTACTTGAATTCGTAGGCAGCATGTTTGAAAAATATAATAACCATAAAAGAGGGCAAGTTGTTTACCAAGGCATAAGCAGTTCTGTACAAGCCAGTGATGTGTCCCTTCTGCTGACTGGCTGCTGGGATACCTAATACATGCTGTGAGCTGTCTGTCAGTCATAAAAATTCAGGTCAAGATGTTGGGCTGCAAACCTGACCAGCCCATCAGACAGGAGTCTAGACTGTGCAAATAGCCCAGGAACCTGAGCAACTGAAAGCTAGATATTCTGTCTCTAAGTGCCTTTAGCCTCCTGCCTCAGTTTCATTAGTCTATAGTATATGCAAAATTCCTGAGGCATATCTAGAGACACTGGATTACAGTACTGCAAGACAGTGTTACAGCAGTCATGTCAGAGAGTTGCATACATTTAAATCTAAATAAGGACCACAAGAACCACTCTTCTACATCCTCAACCTATGTTCATTTTTCAAGCTGTTTTTCAGTCTTGTCGTCTCTTGGTTGCTTCTGTGACTTCAGAAGCCACATAGGACATGTTGGCACATTACGATGGTTGTATGCTCCCTTCCGCTAACTCCGGGCATCTGCCAGTTGTTCAAGAGGTCACTTAATGTATAAGACTGTTATATGACGTACTAAATGTGATTGAAAGCACCTGTAACAGTAAATTTAAAGGTAGTATGTAATGTCTTTTCTTTATACATGAAAATTGCAGGCATAGGCCTGTTGCTTGATATCAGAAGCACTCTCTCTCAGCTCTAGGCCCTTTCCCAACCCTGGGGCGTACAGCAGGGTGATAGTTCTGGGATGTGGAAGCATTTGTCATTATGGTTAGCTTTTCTGAAACTTCCTTGGTGAAAACTTTTTGCCATGTCTTGAGTTTTAGGAGATAAATTTTTATTTTTGTATTTGAATTATTTTTAACAAGCTGACTACTTTTAGGCACACTGTAATATTACCATCACTCATCTACTGAATCCAGACCAACTGTTGAATGAAATAATCATTGTTCTTTCAAAGAAGCATGTGGAATATGTTCAGAAGGGGTAAGTGTAAACTATGATTACTTCAACTTGTATTTGTCTAAATGGTTGCTAGTCAGTCCTTGAAAAAGCAAAATATTTGAACTTAGTTTCTTGACCCCATTGTAAAATTATCTTTACAGAAATTGTACAAAGCAGTAAATGAATTGTGCAATAAAACTTGGTCAAACAGTGCAAAACTATTAAGTGTGTTCTAGCAGAGCTTTCACCAACAGGTATAAACCAATAATGGTAGGTTATAGTACTATGAGCTATAGTAGGTTATAATAGGGTACCTCTTAGGCAAAATTCACATCAGCCTCTGTCTTATGTGAAGTTTTAAAGACAAAAGGTTGTTTTAGGTACAGTCACATGACCACATGGGACAATTTTGGAAAATAGTGTGGATACCTTTTAACCCTCATTCTCAGCAGTTAAAAGTACATTTTAAAAGGTATGCAGAAGCCACACACCTTTTTGTGGATTATTTGAATTTGTACGGTTTACTAGCTAAATTTAAGGTACTGATTGGTTAGAATTACTATTTCCTGAGCTCCCAGTGCATGAAATAACTGTTGTGCTCACTTTTCAATATGCATTTTCTCAGATTCTTGAGTATTTCAGTGATGAGTGTTGGTAGAACATCAGAATGTACATCAACCTCTGATGCATTTTCAAATTTATAATCTGGAAGGATGCATAGCAGCACCTGCTCCCATTGTAATGATTCAAACTGTTCATTCAGTTTTTCCTATTTTCACACCAGCTCAGCTGTAACTAACAGAGAGGAGAATGATGTTGTCTAGGAAAAACATAGGAACTTTCCATCATTCCAGCTCTGAGGATGGAGGTCTTTGGCTAGCAGAGATTCCTGTGACAGGGTAGGACATTGGTGCTGGATATTGGTCCTAGGGCATAATTATAAATACAGTGCCCTGAAAGTACAGTATTCACAAAGCTCTCAGGTGACTAAATTGTGGGTTGTTTCACAAGATTCTGAACAGCAATGGGATATTTTCTTTAAAGTGCTTTTATTAATTTTAAATTACATTGCAAAACAAACATTAAATGGTTCCCTTCTGTTTTACAGTTATACCCTGAAATGTCAAACACGGTCAGATTTTGGTAAAGTAACTATAGAGTTTGAGTTAGAAGTGTGTCAACTCAGTAAGCCTGAAGCAGTGGGTATCCGGCGGCAACGGCTTAAAGGTGATGCCTGGGTATACAAGAGGCTGATAGAAGACATCTTATCTAGCTGCCAAGTATGAGTGGCAGTCTTTTATCACAAAGTTTTAGAAACGTCTTTTCAGAGAAGTAATTCTTTGTCACAGTCACAGCTATATGTGAAAAATCTGTCATCTTGGGTTTTTAACCATCTCTCTTTGTACATATTCCTTCTGTATGCTTCCTTTAATATTAGGTTTGTAATAAATGTTCTGCAACTGCAAATTTTCTGAAGTGAAATTCTGTAAGCCATTCCCTTACTTACGTATTTTTCACATATCTAGGTTTAAAAAGTACTGGTGTTTATGTGCTAAAGCTTATTGTGATGTGTCTTCAGTTATCAAGTGCATGGTGCATAGTAGTAGTAATTTGCATAATTCTCTTCCTGTCTCTACTTAAGTAGGATTTATTGAGATCATTAACTAAGTCACAGCTGTGGTTCCCGGAGTTACACTATATGCTCAGTGTTGTACAAAATAGGATGGGCTTCAATAAACGTGAAGTCAAGAGTGCTGGGATTTAAACTGATCCCATATAAAGTGTTGCACTATCTCATTACGAAGCCTCAGTAATGCTTAACAAGCCTGTGCACTTTCTGATGCTCTCGTGTTAACATCATGATATGAGGATCGCTGAAGAACAATACTACCTTTGAACTATTCTGAATGAAGAAAGCATTTGTCACCTGTCTGTCTACAAGGAATTCAGTGACACCTTTAACAGAACTTAAGCACCAGAAATAAACTTGAAATATTCAGAACAAGCAAGAGCATCTACGAGTTGACCAGAGGAGTTGGGCCTCATACCTTGCAAAATGGTGCATATTGCCCAATGGTTGTGCTAGGTGTAGTGTGGGGTGTTTATTTTGGCCTTTAGTGGTCTTACAGTAGGAACCACACTAGGCTAAGCCCAAGCAGCAGCAGTGGGAAGACACATGTAGAATTTTTTCTCTGTGCAAAGACCTCTAGTAATATCTAGACAAGTTGACAGCATTCTGCAGCTTTTTCTTAAACTGGAGTTAACTGCCATATGCTGCATGTAGACCCCACACTATTGCCCATTAACAAAAACCTGAAACACATCTACCCAAGGGTTGGGTGGGTGAGAGAGCTGAGCATTGCTGGAAGCTTGCAGTGAGAGACATGAGATATGGCAGCTGATGAAAGCTCTCTGCTTGTTCTCTGTGACCATTTCCTCAGGAAATGGTTATTTTGTCTGTACCAAGGTAGAAGCATCCATCAATTTATTTCCAATGCCAAGTTACCCTTTGCTGCCTTTTAGACACAGGAACATTTTCAGTGGATTTTTCCAATGCGAAGTTGCCCTTTGCTGCTTTTTAGACACTGGAACATTTTCAGTGGATTTCAAGAAAAAGTAGAAATGTTTGCAAGTGGGGACACCAAAGAGAATTGCTGCTCCTTGAAATGTTTCTGGTCAAGAACATTTTAGATGCAGAAGGGACTAATAGGAAAAGCAGAACAACACGAACAATGACATAAACTCACCTGACAGATGGTAAGAAAGGTAGTAACGAGAGCTGGGGTAGCTGATCACATTAATTGTTAAGGGGGTGTGGAACGTGGTTATGTTCACTTGGGAAAGGTTATCTAATCAAGGACCTTGTCAAATGGGATACAAAGGAAAAGTGGGAAAGTCAGAAATTAAAAGTAAAGGGAGGCAAATCTGACAGGCAGTCCTGTGAGAAGAGTTGATTGAGTCCCTTCAACTTGACACATTTTATGATTATAGTCTGTGACAGAAAGACAACAAGCCAACTCGGTCAGACACAGCAAGTGCAGGGCTCTGGGGAAACTGCATCAAAACAGAACTTTGCACTTAGTGAGGCTGGAATCTTAAGGGTCAGGGGTGTTGGAAGGGCTGGTGCAATGGTGCCATCTGATGGAGCAATGCACAGAGGTCTCAGCTTGGTGCTGGCTGCGTCACCCCCAACCCAGGTGTGTATATATATTCCCCAACAACAGCGAAGCTAGACCAGCAAATAAGCAGGAGGCCTCAGGTCTGGGCAGGAGTGTCACACGGGCAGAGGGTGATTGTGGTTTTGAGGGGGACACAAAAGCCTGGAGTGTGCCCATGGGCCAGTGTGCAAGTGCTGCCTGCTTGCAGTGAGCACCAAGATAGACCAGATGGTGAGCAGGGGACCCATGTGGGGTCAGTGGGCTAAGGTCCAGAATGGGTTCTGGTGTACTCTTGACTATGACTGTGCTGTAGGAGACAACTATTCCCTTAACATCCATTAACTGCTAGTACTGAAGTGTAAATAGTGATGCCCATACAGTGCAGGAGATCTCATATGTACTGTGTGACTGACACATAAATTAAAGATTTGTATTGCTAAAACCATATTTAGTTTATTTTTCTAATAAATTGATACTTAAAGCTTCATTAAAGCAACTTAAGCACTTTCAGTATTCCCAGCTACAACCTGACACTCCTGTTTGGTTTCTGCATGCTGAAATTTGAGTCTGCTAAATATCAGATACAAGCTGGAAATCAGCAGAAAGTATCGATGGAGCAGCCGAGAGTTGTAGCTGATGCATCAGAGTGCTGCAGTATTATGTGATCTCTGGTTTTCCTTGCTTTCTTGTTTCAACACAAATTTCTCCCCAAGAATTTGGCTTCTCTCTGGAATTCTATCAGAATAAAATAAGGTTAGAAGATGGAAGGGCTGATAGAAGGAGGCATATGAATAAGAGTTTCACTAATGAATAGCATGATATATGATTTTAAATCACCAATCACAATCATACAACCCAAGGGCTGAAGAATTGCGTTTTTTGCCTTTTGCATTCCTTGAGTTTTAAATTCAAGAATGACTGCAGAAATATCCTGCAACACCCAAACTGCCGCTGCTCAAAATCACATTCTCTGTGTGATCTCTATCTTCTTATGGTGACAAAACTGATGTTGTGGATGGACAAGATTAAGATGTCTTGTTCATACTTTTTAAGCTAAAGATCAGCGATTTGATTCACGTTGTCTTACAAGCTCTGATTTGTGAAATAAGGTTCTTCTTCATAGGCCACTGTCCTGCCTTTTTAAATTAACATTCCTTGCTGTGAATGTGTAACATTTGGTGATAGGAATTAGAAAATGGGCAAGAAACAAGAATCATGTGTGCCTTTATTTTTAAAGCCAAACTGCTGCTACTCTATCTAAGTAATTTTATTTACTGACATTGCTGGAAATCTCTTTCAGCTGACCTCAAGTATAACTCAAAGACAGAAAAAAAGGGTTAACAGATAAAGGAGCTATATGGATAAGGAGAAGCATGGGATGTGTGCCAAGCTCATGGAAGCCTCTGTACAGATGAACACAGGGCCCAAAAGTTTGTCTTGCTTGCCTGCATTCAGGCACCCAGGCTGTATAATGTCATATGTATCAGCCAGTCTTGAAAGTATGCTTGGTATGCTATTCCTAGGAGCCTGTATTAATGTCAATCCCTTGGAACTTGTTTTGGAAACCAAACTCAATTTACATTCATTATTGTCCTGGTTTGGGCTGGGATTGAATTAGTTTCTTTCCAGGAGCTGGTACAGTGCTGTGGGTTTAGGATGAGGATAACATTGATAACAGACATTTTAGCTGTTGCTGGGCAGTGCTTAACGTAAATCAAAGCTTTTCAGATTCTCATACTCTGACAGCAAGCAGCCCAGGGGGCACAAGGAGTTGGGAGGGGGAACAGCCAGGATAACCAAACCCAACTGACCCAAGGGGTATCTCCAACCATATGGTGTCATCCTCAGCATTTAACACTGCGGGAAGAAGGAGGAAGGGAGGGACAGCATTTGTTCTCCTGAGTCATGGTTAGGCATGAAGGAATCTTGCTGTCGTGGATTTGGCTAAGCACCTTCCTGCCCACGAAAAGTGGGGAATTAATTCCATGATTTAATTTCTTTGTGTGCTTTTTCTTCGCTTATTAACCTATCTTGATTTAAACCCATGGGTTTTAACTTTTACCCTTCCATTTCTTTTCCCCATTCCACTGAGAAGAAGTGAGTGAGTGGCTGAGTGGGGCTGAGTTGTCAGCTGGGACGAAATCATGACACTAGTACATGAATGTCATCTTAGCATTACCATTAAGCTTAATTCTTATCTCTAGCATATGAGTAATTACAACATACCAATGTATGATTTGGAAGACTGAATTCACCAAGCTTTGGGGCCTCATCTTGACTCTCCATTTTATCATCCTGATGTTGAGGTGATCTTAGTTCATCTTCCTTTAGAAGCAGGCAATCAAATAGTTTCTATTCTTTTAAGTCACTGTATGGATTTCATGCAGTAGCCACACTTTTTGCTCTCTTTCTACCAGAACTACTGCTCCTAGTACTTTGTGCTGTGTTTATTAATGTTCTTTTCACTGTGCATGTTCTCAGTTCCTGCTTTCTGTTCTTCTCTGATCATCTTCCATTTTGGGCCCATCACGACAAGAAAGACACTTGTCTGTTGATGAGACAGCATCAGAGGCAACTGAGGTAAGTCTAGGGGTGAGAGTTAGATTCAGCTGAACAGGATGTTCCTGAGCTTGAGAATACCCGAGCAGCAGCCCCAAGCCCTATCCAGACCTGGAAGCCCTTGGCAGCCAACCAGAAAGGAGGGGCCAGTGTCAGAAGCAGCAAGGGAGATTTAAAATGGCTCTAGGGAGTGTGAATGACCCAGAGTGAGGGGATCAGGGGAAAGCGGCAAACGGGGGTGTGGTATGTCAGTTTCCATGGTCAGGGTCAGCAGGAAGAGCTCCTCTCCAGCTATCTAGGAGCAGCCAATTGAGGCAGGAAACACACCAAGTAGTTGGTGAGACTAAGAACTTTTCAGCATCAGTCTTAATAGTATATCCTCTCTCAGGTATTAGTTTTGGCACACCATAGAGCTCATTTCCCTGTAGCTGCTGGAGTCACTCCACCAGCCGTGTCAGAGGCCTCCAGCCAGGCAGACCTAGTGATGCTAGATGCAGCTCTCCAGGTCTCAGGTTATCAGGAACACTGGATGTCTGTGAGGCCGACAATTCCTTTTTCAGGTGAGCTATTGTTGATGTGCTGCATTGCCAGGTGAAGAAACTATGAGGGGAAGTGAATACACAGTATTCAAGAAAATGAGAGACTGATGAATTCCCAGAGGTACTACAGTCTCAGGAGTCTCAAACTCCTGTTTTAGTGGAGAGCCAGGTGGATTCAGAATGCTGTCAAATAGCTAGTCAATGGTCTGTTGAATGGAAGAGCTAGAAGCTAATCACTGCCAGTTCTAGGAGAAAAGACTGGCACTTTTTATAACAGGTAGGAAGCCCTGGAACCAGACTGTCAGCTGATGCGGTGGATGAAGGTACTTCTGGGATGGATGGGCCAACTAGGGCAACACACTCTACCTCTGCATCACAACCTCATTTGTCAAGAGGAAAAGAAGAGTAATTGTCATTACACCCTTCTAAGGGGAACAGAGGGTTTGATATGGAGACTGGACTCAATTTACAGGGAAATCTACTGTTTCCCAGGAACTCAAGCAAGGGACATTACTGGAAAACTCCCCAGTCTGCTAAGGCCCTCTGATTATTATTTGTTACTGGTTCATCAAGTTGGCAATGGTAAGATAACAAAGGGAAGTCTGTGGGAAATTAAAATTAATTTCAGGACTTTGGAATGATTGGTTGAAGGATCAGGACCACAGGCACCTCCGTCCTTCCAGAAGCAAGGAATAATATTCACGGAAACAGTATTTAAAGGAACAGACAGAACCATCAGATCAACACATGGCTTCAGGGCTGATGTCATCAGAATAATGTTGGTTTTCTGACCATAGGATGCTCTATACAACACCTAGTCTGCTAGCACCTGATGGGATGCACCGATCAGAGCGGAAAAAGGTTTCAAGCATAGGAACCAGGAGGACTCA
>VZRN01003464.1:4816463-4828277 GCA_013397935.1 Dasyornis broadbenti | reverse complement strand
CCTCCTTCCCTCGCTCTACTTCTTTCCCTTTCCCTCCCTTTTTCTAAAGATTTTTCCAAGGCAGTATGCTTTACAAGCTTTTAGGGTAAGACAATGGGAAAGCAAAGTTAAACACTTCTGTCACTGTAAGTTTGCACAACACTGTATCAACTTTATATAGAATTTAATAAATTCACTTTGTTATTTTACAATATACTTTATATCTTGGAAGTTGTTACCTCACATATTTATTAGGGCCAAAACTGGGTTGAAATGATTTGTGCAATGTCTTTTTTTCTGTTATATAATTATTCATATATAATGAATGATGTGTATTTTCAAAACAATTATGTAGCTCAATACTGACATAGAAATTACAGATGGCCTGTGTTAAATATGTTTTTTTTTAATTATGCATGAGGCTTATCCAAAAATCTTGAGCAGTGTCAGAATTATACTCAAACAAAACTTTGTAGTTTTAGAATAGCGTCTCATTGCAAATGATACATTCTGTTTCCTAGTTTAGACATAGGATACTAAGGTAAAGATAAAAGGATTTTGTTATTTGGTTGGCTGTTGTAAAGGAATTGGGAAAAAAGAATAGAAACTGAAGGTACAAGCTGCAGAGCCACATTATTATGTTTATTCCCATGGTCAGGAATTAACATTTCCTCTGTTCCCTTATACTTCCTCCAGTGTCCTCTAGCCATCAAAACCTGATTCTGTAACTTCAGACTTCAGGGGGTTTTTTGTTGTTGTTTTGGGGTTTTTTTAAATATTATGGGCATCAGAAATATAAAAATATACTTTGATTTTCAGTGCTAAGGTTTTGGAGGGAGGAGGTTTATGTTCCATGAAATTACACCAATGCCTTTATTAATTACCTCTTGTTTACACATCAAGGTCACATTGGAGAATGATTTCCTTTACTTAAAAAAGTGTAACATAGGCAGTGTTGATTGTTCAGATATTATTGGCTTCTAAGTTCAATTTCAGACGCATTCTTACATGACTGAGCACAGTACTCCAAGCCTCTGCTCTTGTCATGGTGAGTTTATGAACATTTTGCAGTGAGATTTCTGTTAACCCTGAGGCTGTCAAACAGTATTTAAGATAAAACAGCACCTGATCACCACTGAACATTTGCTTACTTATGAAGAACAAAAGAGGAAACAACAACAACAACGAATATAAAATAATTAACGACTACTTCGTTCCCACACAGCAAAAACTAGATGTCAACTGATCAGTTCTTTATGCTTGCATATGCTTTTAAAATGATCTTTTTTTCAACAGCTATCCCCATCAGAACATGTTCTACAGTTGTAAATCAGTGCCAGTGAATTAAATTTTGCTCAGGGCATTGTGTACAATTGCAATATGGCTATTAATGCAGGGAAAATAAACAAGAAAAAATGCTTAACATGACACAAGATCTGACTTATTAACTGAGTCAGTATAAATGAATGTCAAGTGAGTGACAGCCCCAGGATCTATCCAACACAAAGTTGTTTGAAAAAGCATTTCACCAATGGCTTAGAATATGTTATTCTTTCATTCAGATGCCTGTGCTTCCAAGGGAGGGAAACATAGCTTCAGCCAAAAAAAAACAAACAAAACCAAACCAAACCAAAAAAAAAAAAAAAAAAAAAAAAAAAAAAAAAACCAAAAACCCACAACAAACAAACAACAACAACAACAACAACAAAAAAAACAAACCAAAAATACCCCAAAAAACCACACCACTTCAAGCGAAATATTGCATAAAAGAGAATTCTATTTCAGAGGGTCAGGCTAAAGACAGTGATTAACAGAAGAGAATTTCTGACCAAAGGAAAGGAAGACTTCTTTCTAAAAAAGAAATTGCTGAAGACGAGAAGCATGAAAAGCCCATTGCAATGGTGCTGGATGTGTTGTTGTTTCTTTTTGACCTCACCTTGTCCAGTCAAGATGACTAAAAGCCTTACTTTGTTATTTACTAGCTTTTAAGCATATGGTTTTTGACAGTCTTCATTATTCTTTAATAAGTTTCTTTTGTAGTGGAGCTCACCCTTTAGAAACTCAGTTAAGGAATTGAATTGAATGTTTCATCTAGAGCAGGTTCATTTTAATTTATTTAAATATGTAAACACATTCTGTTTTGTTTTGTGGGTTTTTTAAAATACCCGTGGGCTTGCAGGCAGAGAGGTATATAGCCTTATCTCTGAGCAAAAATTCAGCTATCAGTTCCCTGCAAACTTTTCCGTGTTCAAATTAGGGCATCTCAATGCAAGAGCTTGTTAAAGTTTCATGTTATAAGGGATGGATTTGCCTTGGCAGATTAATTTAACAGCAGGAAAATCTACTTCTGTTTTTCTTAATGCCAAGTTTTAAAGCCTGCTTACTTTGTGGGTGGTGTGATTCAAGAGGAAGCGGGGTAGCCACAGGCATGGGATCAGAGCTTCGTCCTTATGCACACGAGTGGGTGTGTGGGTGTGAGAGAAAAGAAGGTGTGAGGGTTCTATCCTTCCTTCTTGCACTCAAATCACTCCCTGGGCATCCTGGGGTGCTGTGCTGGGCCAGTGGGCTTCTCCTCCATTTCAGCTGGGCTGGGAAGCCTGAAAAACCTGCAAACAGGTTCCTGGGTTTGAACCAAGAGGAGACAGAGGAAGCCACGTGAGCAGGCAGGAGCCTTGAAGTCCTAAGGAGGCTGCACAGAGCCCAGAGCAAGTTCTACTGTGCTTCATGGCTGCAGGATGGGATGTGGGGCTCCCACCCAGCCAGGCCAGCCCTTGCAGGGGAGCAGCTGCACGAAGGTGCGCAGGACACACGGTTTCCCAAAGGGGCGATATTGCAGCCGACCCCACACAGTGCAGGCTTTTCCCATGCACACCTATTTGGAAAGAGCTGTCAAATTAAAATGAGCCTTTTTGTATGTGCTGAGGCTAATGGTTAGTGTAATAAAATACAGCAGCATTTACCACAGGAGCTGTGTGGAACCACGGAGTGAGAATTTGTGGGCTTCTCCCCAGCTGGTTTTCATATAGGTGTAATGATCAAAGGAGGCAAGTTAATAATGATCCAGCCAGTGACACAAACAAACTCCACAGACACTGAAAAGAGCCACAGCACCTTCACCCAGCACAGGCAAAACCAGCTTTCCTCAGGATCTGGATGTTGCCAGTTTTAACAACTGGTGTGGGCTTGCTCCAGGTGTATACTCAGGCAACACTTTAAGGTTACTGTAGGTCCTGCTGACATACCTGGATGAAATTTTAAATGAGTTCTGGTGCTTTACTGATCAGAATTCACTCAGGGTCATCCCCTCGCTGCTGCCACTGAAGGTGCTGTGCCAGCTGTCCTCAGCGTGGCCAGTCCAATGGCACCTGGCATGCCTCAAGTCATGTTGCAGCATGGAAACTCTCAGAGATATTCCTTTAAAACATAATAACTTACTTTTACCTTCCCCTAAGATTACCAGAGGCAAACACTAGGTAGAGTGTCTGGTTTGACAGTTTAATAAATCCCATTTGGTGATTCTGACCACTACCAAATTTGAAATCATGAACCTGCACATTGATATTTTTACCCACGGTACTCAGGAAGAGGACAGAGACTTTTTCCTAGCTCTAAAGGCCCAGAAACAGCAAGAAATAGGGTCCAGTGATCTGTGATGTCTAGTAACCTGTTTACTGTAAGAAGAAGTTGTAAGATTCCATTTACAGCTTTGGTAAGAGAAAAAATCACAGTCAGAATACAGCCTTCACTGTTCAGCTTAGATCACAATTTTCTGTTGTTTACCAAAGCAGGATGAAATTGGAACATCTGAAAGTAAACCCTGTCTTCTAGTTGCATTTGCACACCTGTGACCACACAGATATCTTGCTTTTGCACTCACTTCCCTCTAATTGGTTTGCCCAAGAAGCAGTCTCTTTCTAACAATATTGATACAGGAGCATGGGGACAGCAGAGAACCCATTCAGTGCCAACTTCTCCAGTAGCCTGCACTGGGAGCTGTTTTGCTGCTCACAGGCTGATATTTCTCTCACCTCTTCCATCTTCTACTTAATCTAACTCCAGCCCTTGCACCTGCTACTGCAGGATATTGCCGTCTACATCTTCCTAACACTTCATATTCTGATGAATAGTTGGCTTCTGGTTGCTTCATCTAAAGTCCCCAACTGCTGCTGAATTCTCTCTCCAAGTTCGGAACAGAAGGGACTTTTATTTACCTTAGTGGGCTCTGAGGATTAACACTGCAGACAGTCAGGTGCCTGCTCTCCTCATACTGATTTCTGCCTTTGGTTTCATGACTTCTGATTGGCAAAGAATTTCTCCTCAAGGTGCTTGGATCTGTAAAGCATGATGTTCTTGGCTAATTGCAATATTAGGAAATTCCACAGGAAAACAAACTGTCCTGTTTCTTATATAGATATCATTTAAAAACTCTCTCAATAGAAACCCATAGAAACAGAGTAAAATGGGCAGAATTCAGAGCAACAGAGTTTCCATAGCAAAATGCTTAGAAATTAATCTGAAATAAACAAACAAAAAAATAAAATCCACCAGCCCCCTCCCCAATCTTTTTCAAACACTGTCCATAGCTTAATTACTGTTAAGTCCTTCTTTTTTTTTCTTTTTTTCTTTTTTCTTTTTTTTTTTTTTTTTGGTGAATTTGCAGGTTACTGTGCTAATACTACACAGCATTCCTTTACGGCTTAAGCACATACATATAAAAGCTGATAACATTTTTTCCATTAGAAGAGCTTAAGTTCTTTTATGATATGTTCAGGGATCAAGTTTCACAAATTCAGTTTCCAAGCCAAGTAAAGTCAGATGTCCTAGTACCACAAAGCTTAATGAGTAAACTTTTGCTTCACTAAGGTCTAGAAGATAAGAAAAGACAAATACTTTAAAATAAAGGCAAACATTTGCTTAAACATGTAAATGTATTTGTCCAGACTGTAAATTAAATTCAATTAAGTTCAGAGAGTAGTATCTTAAGCATTTTGCTAATTATAGTTGTGAGTTTCAACTCATTAAACTCAGTACATTTAAGAAAAGAGAATCTGCCAGGAAACTGCCCATTACACGGGCTGGTTATCTTGTTTCCATTAAAGCACCACTAAAACTTTGAGTTGTGCCTTCGAGACACTCCACAGGAGAAGGAGAAAAAGAGGAGAGAACCAAGGATCTTTTTGCCTACTATAACAAAGGGAGATGAGCTGCAGAAGGGAATTTGTATTTCTTGGGCATACAAAACCTATAGCTGCACCTTCAAGATGCCCTTATTCAGCGTCCATGTGACAGCTGCCCTCAGGAATCGGTTTGTGGTGCTACCCACCTTGAGAGACCCCCGGGACTGGCTGATGTCTCCCTGGTTAGCAGCACACCTCTGCTCAAAAGAGAAAGCTCTTTTGATAAATTTCTCAGCAAATTAGGGCCAAATAAAAGCTCACTTTTGTGACAAGTGTTGCCTGAGCAGAACGTCAAGGCTTGATATAGGAATAATTTGACCTAAAACATGAACAAAACTATGCCAGCGAGCAGGAAAATAAGAAGGGGAACTGGGGTCAAAGTGAAACTCTGGTATGGGGTAGGAAAGGGCATGAGAACTATAACTGGGCCAAATGTAACCAAAACAGCATGAAGAGGAGATGGGAAAGTCCAGAAGAACGTATTGGGAGCCTAAGAGTTCCCCAGCTGAGGGAGAAAACAGCATAAAGTGGAAGGAAACAGAATCTTTTCAAGTCCCTGGCATAAAGAAGCAAGAAGTAGGCATTGACGGGAACTGGAGAAGTAAAAATCAACAGGAGGTTGACACGTCAGGAGAGAGACAGGGAAGATTGCAGCCTCTGGAGACTAAGCCAAGAACATGGCTTACAGAAGCTGCAAAATGTGCAACCAAGTGTTTTTATAGAGGGACTAGCTAGTGTTGGCACAAGACAGCAAGTGTTAGCACTGGAAGACAGAAGAAGTGCTCAGTGTGTGACAGTGATGAAGTCCCACGCAGCCCTGTGAAAGTATGTCTGAGCTGCATAAAACCGCGAGCTCGCTTTGAGCTAGCTAGCCAAGCCTCAGAAGCAGTCTGTGCATGTTAACATTGCCTTAATTAATTTAACTGGGCTAATACCCCTAATTTGTTGGAGGTATCTGTAAACTGCACTTTGCAGGGTTAAGCAGACTCGGTGTACCTTTGTTAGAAAGAGTCACTTCAGAGACAGAAAAACAGGTCAGACCTTTACAAACCCATTCAAACCCTTAATTTCCCTACTGCATGTCCTTGGTCAGTGATTAGACTGAGCAGAGACTCCCAACAAGCTTAGGCTGCTGAATAACTGACCTCTCTTAACTGCTGCCAAAGCTAACAACCACGGCTGTGCTCCTACCAGGTGGTCTCCCTGTAAGAAAATGCTCTTTCACTTTTCTTCTTCTATTCTTAAAAAAACCATTTTGTTGTATGATAGAGAAAACTTGTCCAAATGCACGCTGTTTGCAGCAGACAAAAAGTGCTGCTTACCATGATTTTTGTGTGTTGTGTTTTCATACTACTCTGAACTTTTCGACTGGGTTTGAACTCCTGCCAGCATTTTAGCATAGCAACTTGCTTTCTTCATGACATTCAGCAAGTAGTTTTGCCTCCTCAAAGGCTTGGGCTACAACCCAGCGAGAATTTTACATTATGAAAGAATGAAAAGTTGGTTACAGCAGGAGCAGAAAAAGCCACACGCCTCCTTCCCTCTGACCGCAGACTAACCCAGCACACTGTCTCTACGGTCTGGGTACGTGATGTTATGACTGTGATCATGTGGGTCCTACCTCTTCCAGCAGACAGGGGAACATAACTTGTTTTATGGAGCAGAGGCTATTCACAGGGCTACTGTGAGCTTGCTGCTACATGCATGGTTTTATTGTGCTCCTGCTTACGTGTCTGTCTTTGCACGCATTGCAGAGTAGAGTAACACAGGTAGGAACCAGACATCCTGAAAAAGTGGGAAGCCAGACAGGCACATCTTCCTCTGCAGCCACCCAGCCTGCCTGCTCCTGGCTGCCCTCTTCCCAAATCATGGGAATCACATGAAGGGCAGGGAACATTTTCCCAGGGGAAGAGGGAGGTTTGGGCAGGCCATAACTTAGATAAATTATCCTAGCAGCCTGCGGATGGTTTGCAGAGTGTAGGTTAAACAATTCCAACATGCACAGGCACTGTGAGAGCCAAACCCCACTGAAACCAACAGAAAGCTTTCCATTTGCTTTAGTGAGCATTGGATCAAACATTATAAATAGGCAAAAATGAAAATAGGAGACCTCTGTGTGTTGTTGGCACAGTGACTGTGAATATCATTGGTATAGAAACAACCACAAGATACCCCAAGGCTCCATCAGTGTTTGGCTGTCCAGTGATTGGCTTTTATTTGTTCCCTACCTCAGTGGAGCTACTCTACACCGCTGGGAACACCTGGCCCTTACTCTTTGCTCAGGGAAGTTTCACTCTAGCTGCTTTTATTGGGCACAGGGTGCTCACCATACAGATTATACCAGGTGACAGGAGCAAGGAAACTTTAGGTAATTGTGCCAGTATGCAGAACAAAAGAAACATTCTTATCACACTGATAGGCAGGACAAACTTGAACCCATTTTTCCTGAGCCAGAAACACAGATTCCTCTTCCAATAATTGGTTTCCTCTTGGCTACACTTGAGATACCATTTACAGGAAAGAATGGAGCCCTTCAGTGCAAGTTGTGCATATGACTCTTGATGCTGCATTGCTTTAGGCAGATTATTATTCTGTCCCTTCTTTTAATCATCAGCTAGTGACAAGATAGTGATGATTTTATTAGCATCCCTTCTTGGGAATGGTGTCTTAATATAAGGGGATTTTTTAATTTATACTTTTCAAAAATTAAAGCCACTTGTTGCTAGGCAGTGGACTTTGTAAACTAATGAAACAAGCAATAAGAAATGGAATAATAAAAATAACAACAAAATGCTGTCTTAAAGAGCAATGCTGTACATTAACAATAAAGATGAAGAGTGAAGAGAGACACCTCCTTACAGATTCTTCTGGGTCAGAAAATGTAATCGCCACTGGGGAGCTTTTTCTAGAAGCATCAAGCCTTACACTTGTGGACACATTAGCTTAGAGAAATCCCTAAAACCAGTGCAACTTGGAAAATCTGCCTTGAAGGGATGAAGTCTACATTTGTAACAATGCGAGACATCTTTCACAAGACTCATTTCACTGCTCTGCCTCCTCCTTTTTTGTGCTTTCAAACACGCAGCCAGGTCACAGGCAGAGTGTGGCTTATTTCAGATTTATGCCTTGAGTCTTACTTTTCCAACCAGGCATTCACAGCTGTAGGCAGGCCTGTGAAAGTCTGAAGTTTCAGTCTTGAAAGACAACTTTTAAGTTGCTGCTGTACCTTGGGGACAGCAGGATAGAGAGTCTAGGCTCCTACTGCCTTTGGTGTATCTATTCCCACCTAACTCCCAAGATTTTCTTGCCCACATTTCTCTGTCTACATAAAAAGCTAACATTATTCTGGTTTAAATAAATAAAATTAAAAAGCCATCCATCTTAATAGTCTACTCCTTCTCTCACATTCACTGTGTAACAGCAAAATTGCAAGCTTCACCCAAAGCATATGATGATAACTTTCAAGAAGGGCAGGACCTTCCATTGTGAATAGCAAGATGGCTTTAATTTATTTAAAAAAAAAAAAAAAAAAAAACCACATTATTTTCAATCATTAGAATTTTATGCCAGTCGCAAAATCAATCCTTTTCTTATTAAAGTGCTTATATTCCCAGTAAAATACTTTATGACACAGAACCTCCATTAAGATGGAACTGGACCATGCTCCTGGGGAGCCAGCAACTTGTATTGTATCACAGATTTTGCACAGTAAATAAGAGGCTGAGTTTAACTCCTGGAATTCCTTTGGAAGGAGCAGTGGACTTGTAACTTGGATTACTTTCAGGAACACTGCAAGTGTGAGCAGTTGTATACAAAGAAAATTGGACCTAAGACATGTAATTAAGACCTTCCCAGACCATAACAGAAAGTCATTTAATGCCTCTTGGCAAAGTCTGACATAAAAAAGACACAAGATTCTGCAGAGGGAAAGGGACAATCTGACCAGATTTACTCTGATCAGGCCTGTGTAGTGATGAAAAAGAAAGGTAGGGAGCGAAATAAAACATCAGGAATTTGGTTTGCACCAGAGTTTTGCTTTGTTCTTATCTCTACTGAAAGTGACTGCTCTATTTAGTTTTGAATAACTGCTCTGCGAGTGGGATTAAATTTTCTTCTCTCCCTTGGTTTAATGTTGCAGCAAAGACAGTGTGTATTATACAGTGGCATAACACATGCCTTTTAGAAAAAACCCTGACAACATGAAATTCCCATAGGTGCTATGCTCAGAAAAAATTAGCATAATGATGTTAGGGAGAGATCTTTGCTCTTTTAGAAACTGTTTGTATCTGTCAGGGTCTTACATATAGGTTGTTGCAAATACTATAGAAATGAGAAACTAAAATGACACAATAAAATTCTGTTAGTGATAGAGCAAAAAAGCCTGAAATTGAGAAATTAAATCTCTTCCACTAGAATAGTTATATTTTACTATGGTAATGTGCAACTAAGGGAAGAATCAGAAAATAGAGATGGGAGTTCTAGGCCCGTGCCATATTACTATGAGACACTTTAAGGCCAAATTCAAATCCTTCTGAAGCCAGTGTTATGTGTATCAGGTCTAATAGTAATAATAATAGTAATAATGGTTGTTCTTCATAATTAAGGATGATTATGAGGTACTTAGGGTAACGCTGCTATTTACTTTCACCACCCATGTATTTGCTTCTGTGGGAAGAGATTCAACTGTGATGAACAGTTATGGCTGTGCATGTTCAGTTTTGATGACTGGAAAGTGCTAATTGATTCTCCTTGAGCTTTTTTCCTTGAGGCTCTTTTGACCTCCATTTTGTCAAGAATTTTAACTCACAGACTGAGTTTTGTCATCATACATCAGGTATTTGATCTAAAAGGCCTTTCCCCCATCTACTGAAAAAGATCCTGTAATCTTTAAGGGGTGAATTCAGCATCCATTCAAACTGGATTTTAACTCTTCTTTTGCAGTAAGAAAGGAAAGTCCCCTCCAGGGATCAAAAGCATGCGTGCTGCCTGCCCACCTCTTCACTAAGTGAGACCTTACCAAGAGAGCTACAGCATAGGTGGTTGTTTAGAGGATGAAGCCCTGGGTCTCCAGTCTGGCCATGCCTGGATCCCAGTGGAGACAGAACCATCCTGTTCTCAAATACAGCATCTGTGCACACACAGAGCCCATCAAGGACTGCAGGCATTATGACAGATAAAAGGCAGTCACTGTGCTAAGGAAAAGTCACAAGCTAAACAAAATATCTAGAGAGAGGAGGACTGCCGCCTTCCAAGAGCAAAGGACCAGGATAAAGGCTTCTTAAAAGGATTGATTGTTTTTTCCCCTTTGGGCAAATGACACTGCCATGTTCACACTAGACTGGCATGAGTCTTAGTGTGTATAATGAAAGTTAACCACTGAAGGAAGAGGACTGGGAAGAGGTAGATTAATAAATCACTTGCAGATTAGTACTATGAAGCTCATTTTGAGATGCTGAACCACCATCATCCATTCTGGTCTGAAATGAATGCCATCTCCAGGGTAGCTGGGGAAGAGATAGGGACATTCTTCTACAGTCAGTGTTCCAGAGATACATCCCCTTTAATTCCCCAGTACATTTCCCAGAGGAAAGTCAGAACATTTACAAGAAAGGTTTTCTCTGGCTCCAAGTCTCATGGAAAATTTTGATCTCATGGTTTATTCATTGGGGACTTCCCACAGTGTCCAGGGAAACCAAGAGGCAAGGCTCTAAGGGAGCAGGTTCTTTTGCTTTCATCTTTTCCACAGATTAGCCAGTTCTACATCTTCCTATGAGCAGTTGCTCATAGAGACATATGGGCTTGAGGGACTGTGAAATAATTCTTTCCTTTGTAGATGAGACTTTGTTTTAATTAACTCATGATGTGAAGAATGAAATTAAAGGTGAAAGAACAAAACCTTTCCTCAGCTGAGCTTTTCTTGATGAGCTTGATGAGTACATAGCTTTTGCTACTGAGAAGGAAGGCTTTGAGAAAAGGTGCCTGGAAGTATGGAAGCCTTAGTCCAGGCACAAGTGCTGCAATGCCATGAGCCTCCATTCCAATGTCTTTTATCCCTAGCAGATCCCTTCAAAAACTTTAACAAGCAAGCCTCAGTGAAGTAGCTTGATACCTTAATCCAAAGTATATTATATTCATCAACAATTTCCATCATATCCTCTTCTTCTCCCTTTTGAGACAGAATAATGTACTACTAAAATAGGATTTCTGCTTTCCTGTTGAGAATGTTAGGAGCAAGAAAATAAATAGTTCTCTTCATTAGCAAAGTCTCAGAGGAATGCAAACAGAGAAGAAGGAGCAAACATAAAATCCATTTCCAAGGTGTTCTGGAGTAATGCATCAGCCTCTGATCTTCAGATACACATCAGTAAATCCAGACTTTGATCTACAAAGCACTTAAGTACTTGCATAACTTGGAGCATATGAGTAGCCTCTTCACTTGAGATTAGCATGTGGTTAGGTGCTTTTCTGGACTGTGGCTTTTCAAAGGAGTGTACAGCTTAGTTATGTATTTTGTAATGTGGGACGCGGTGCAAGGAAGGACAGAAGGAAGGCGTGGGAGGCACGGAAGGCGTGGAAGGAAGGCGCGGAAGGCGCGGAAGGAAGGCGCGGAAGGCGCGGAAGGAAGGAAGCCGCAGAAGGAAGGAAGGCGCGGAAGGAA
>VZRN01003464.1:4803541-4815903 GCA_013397935.1 Dasyornis broadbenti | reverse complement strand
AACAGACCTTCCTAAGCAGTTCCTTGTTGCTGCAGGCTGAGGTTCAACTGCATCCAGAAACAGAAAAGGAGCTTCTGTTTCCAGTGTACCAAGTGACCAGCAGGTTATTTAAAGGCAGGTGAAATAGGAGCCAGGCTATGTCAGGAGGTGGTAGGAAGGAAGGAAGGAAGGAAGGAAGGAAGGAGGCGCGGAAGGAACCTGGCTTAGGTTAGAAAATAACAAATCAAAACTGAGTTTCCCAGTAGACGATAAGACTGCTGATTGAGACAAAATAAAAAGTAGGATGTGTAATACATTGGAAAAGAATTCAGCATCTCTTGGTGTTATATTTAAATCACTACACTGAAAGATCCATGAAAACTAAGCTTTTTTGGGAGAAGAAGGCTGGTCTCTGAGTACTTGGGGTTCAGGACTATGCGAGATCAGTTTTATTTACATGTCTTTCTTGGTTTGCCCTGTTTCCTTAGCCATTTTAGCAGAATCCTGTCCCTTATAGCCTTCAGATGGGAAGATTCTATGAAATGCAGATTCTCTGTTTTGGTCTAAACAATCTGAACTCATTTAAATTGAAGGTCTGAGCTTACTCTTCTTTTAATTGAACAAGTTAGGAAAGCTTAGCTCATATATTCAGCTTGTGGATAATGCCCAACTCATATGAGCAGATGAATTGGCACACTGGAAGCAGAGATGGCCATGTGAAAACTGCCCGTAGATAAGGATAAAAGAGTTTAATGTCATGGAGTTAATTAGGCAGGGCCAGGGGACATTCCCAGGCACTGGAGCTTGATTATTTATACTATGAAATTGTTAGGATGATGGCTGGTGTGTTTTTGGCCAAGGTACAAACACCCCATCTAACAGAATGTCAAGCAATTCCCAGGAACAGCACGGAGAAGGAATCCTTCTCCATAGGCAGTTTGCATTCAGCCACCCTGTTCTGGAGGGTAAGTTAATTCAATAGTACAAATTCAGGCTGTTCTGCATCAGTTTGCCTCAGTGCCAGCAATGTTCCTGGGCATGCTTAATTTACTTATGTAGATGTAGCCATAGGTCCTATTCATGGACACAGTGCTGATTCAGTTGGCTTCCCAGTCTATTAAAATCAAGATAGAGTTTGATTCATTGCAAGCAAGATAAATATTTGGAAATGCAGTAGAGGTGAAACCAGCAGGAGCCTGGGAAAATAGTCCAGCTGCAGGAGGATCTGCTTTGAGAATAAACAGTAATAAAAATACACTGGCTACAGATGTAAGTTCATCTAAGGAAACAAAATGAGAATGTGTTGAGCTGGCACAAGAAAACAATTATGTTGGTGAGCCATAGAATTAATGAAGTCTGATTTGCTATGATTTATGTTTCTCAGTTGGTTGACATTGTGCAGCAGGAAAACTATGACACAGTTGCCATCACAGAAACACGGTGGGATGACTCACAAACTGGAGTGCTGCAAGGGTTGCCTATAAACTCTTCCAGAGGGGCAGGCAAGGAAGGAGACATGGTGGGGTAGGCCTGTACATGTTAGGGACAGTTTTGATTGCCCAGAACTAAATGATAGTGGCACTAGAGTTGAGTATTTATGGATAAGAATCATGGGAAAGGCCAACAGGGAATATCCTGGTGGGAACCTATTACAGACCACCCAACCAGGATAAAGATGCAGATAAATTATTCTATAAGCAGCTGACAGAAGACTCACAATCACAGGTCCTTGGTCTCATGGGGGACTTCAGCTTACCAGATCTCTATTGGAATTACAACACAGCAGACAGGAAACAGTCGCGGAAGTTCCTGGAGTCTGTGGAAGATAACTTCCTGACACAGCTGGTGAGTGAGCCTCGGGAAGGTGCCTGCTAGGCCTGGTGTTTGTGAACAGAGAAGGACTGGTGGGTGATGTGGTGGTCAGAGGATGTCTTGGGCACAGGAGAAGTAAGGAGGGCAAGTAAGCAGAACTACTGCGTGGACTTCCCAAGGACAGACCTTGGCCTGTTTAGGAGCCTGGTTCACAGAGTTCACAGAGTCTCTTGGGAGACAGTTCTGGAGGACAAAGACAAGTCAGTGGGAAGAAGACAGGCCTGACTGAACAAAGCGCTTTGATTGGAATTCAAGTTAAAAAAAAGGAGAGTTTATGACCTTTGGAAGAAGAGTCAGGTCACTCAGGAGGACTACAAGGATGTCATGAGGTTATGCAGAGACAAGATTAGAAGGACCAAAGTCCAACTAGAACTTAAATCTGCCTACTGCCATAAAATACAATAAAAAAGTTTCTATAAATAAATCAGCCACAAAAGAAGGGCTAAGTAGAAAGGGTGGCCAGTCATTGAAACAGGCAGCCCAGGGAAGTGGTGAAGTCACCGTCCTTGGAGGTATTTAAAAAATGTGTAGGTGTGGCTCTTCAGAGCATGGTTTAGTGATGGACTTTGCAGTGCAGTTTAACAGCTGCACTCAGTGATCTAAGAGGTCTTTTACAACCTAAACAATTCTACATTTCTATGGCTTTGGGTTTTAAATGATTTGACTAAAGCTCTCTTCTATCTTTGTATGGTCTCTCTTCTGCTTGAATTCTCTGAAGTCTGTCCACATGTGCTTATATAATGCTCCTTTCCTTCTGTCAAGTTGCTTAGATCTTTCTGTATGTGGCCACTTGTTTTATTAAAGCTTGTAAGAACTTGGTTATCTTTGAGACATCTACCTCTCTGTCAAAATCAGTCAACAGCTTCAAAATTTAGAGGAGTACAAGCCTGAGAGCTGACTGCAGAATCCTTGTTTCCATAGAAAATGGGACTGCAGAACCATGGTGCATTAGGACACAGCTCATGCACTTAGCATGAACAAAGAGACAGCAGGAAAACTCAGGTGGGGAATATGTCAAAACCAATACATGGCAATTTCGTTAGTAACATTCACTAATACATGAATTTTTTAAGTTGAGACAATTAAATAAGTTCAAACCACTATTTCATTATTTTCTGATTCATTAACTTCTAGAAGAAGCACCCATACTGTTCAAAACATCCTTCCAAGCTCTTGAAAAGATTTATTTTCACCAGCACCAGAAAAAATAAAAATATCTGGAAGAATAATAAAAAATGGATTAAAGAGAACAGAAATAATTTATCAACTGCAGACATACAGGAACAGAAAAAGATGACTACAAAAGACTACTCAAAAAAAAAATCAATGAAAGAATGGGAAATAAGTACAACTATTTTACACTAACAATACATCTGTGTATGTTTGTCATTGTCCCTGAAAAGTTGCCTCAGTGCCTGTTGGTACAATAAAATATTGCATGACTTAAGTATAAGTTTAGGGTATAAGGCAGACTACTTATACTGTAAAACGTACAGGTTTTTTCAGGTCAGATATCTAACAGGGCTGGATTCTTCTCATTTATAGTGCGTGAAACAGGAATAGTTTAATTTCAGTATTTCAAAGCCTGAAGAAATAGGAAGAAAAGATGTTACCTTTTAATAGGTCATTTAAAACTTGTGCTTCTGGGCAGGAAATGTATAGGACAACAGACCTGAAAAGTGTCCCCAAGACATTTGACTTCCCCAAGCCCCTCTTATACCACTCTGTATATGTTTTTCTCAAATCAGTCCCCTATTTCTCCATTTCAATTTTTATTGGCCCTGTTTTTTATTTCCAAACACTAGGTTTCCAATTTGTGCTGGAATAAGAATGATGTGCCTGTCAGAGTACTGGTGTCCATTATTGTTTTACATTAGAGAACTAAATTGCTTATCTGAGGCTACTCCGAGAAAGTTATTGAAGAGCTTGAAGTCAAACTTGAGCTTTATGCTTCTGCCATTGGATCCTGTGGACTTTAATAGCATTTCTCCCAACTAAGGAGTTAAAATGCTTATTCTTGACAAATAGTGGAGAGATGGGCTGACCTCAGACTGTTCCCTTTGTAGACACATATCACTTAGCTTCTGTACTTTCAGCTTATTCTGTTCTAGGGCTAAATTATAATTTAATTAACATGGATATGTATGTTTATGTGTGTTTTTGATGAGACAAAGCACAAAATTATTTTCAAGAATCTTCAGATGAAAGTGGGGGAACCTCTCTTCATTCCTCCAGACAAAGGTCTGGATTGCCATAATGCTCCCGGACTTATATTCAGCCTGGTTTAACATAACTGTGGGAATAAGCAGAAACAAATTCACTCTCCCATGGGAGAGTGCGTGGAGACAGCAATGTACTGGCCCTGTGTGTACAAGATTACGGTATTTCTCAGCCTATGGAATATATCTCACATGGTGGAATAGATTTGGTCAAGCTTAACATGATGTAGGCTCAGTGGCTCCCTCAAATCCATTTATGTTTCTCGTTTTACCTCCCCTCTCATCTGTATACCCAGTGGTTTCTCTACAATATGGTCCTGCCACTATGCACTACAGGTGTGGAGGGCAAGAAAACCAAAACTCCTCCTCCTCCTCCTCCAGCACCACCCTATGTCAGACAGTCAGTGTAACTCACTGAACTGCAGAGAACCATTCACTGTTTTCTGCTGGGTTGGTTTCATGCCACTTTCAAGCTTGTTCCGGTTTATTTTAAGTAAAAAAAAAAAACCCCACAAGAACCAAAGGGGAAGTCCACGGATGCTGGGAGCCTGAAGGAGAAGAGTAAGACTGGTTCTTGTGTGGTATCATGTCAGCAGACAGATGCAGCTGCCTCAGGGAGTGGGGAGTCACTCTCTCAGGTCTCCTCACCAGGGAGAGTCAGTCTGGTGTCACCCGGAGTGTGACGAGATTAAAATGGTGATAGCAGCAGGAAGACAGAGCGAAGGAGGGAAGTCTCACCAAGACAAAAATAAGGAAGATTAACTGGAAGGAAGAATGAAGCCAAGGGGAAACAGATTGAGAGTTGCAGGAGTTCAGTGCCAGCAGATGTTCAAAATCTGATGGGCTGAGGGAGCTCCATAGGGAAATGAGGGTTGGAAGGGAAATGCATAGGAGAACGGCAGGAACCCAGAGGGAATTGCTGCCAGGTTAGAAAAGGGAGCAGGTTGTGCTGACAGGCTTCTCTTAAGCTGCTTTTCTCCCACTCTGTCAGTCTGATTTGTTTATTTTGCCCCGGAATTTTTCAAGTCATGCTACGGTGAGGTTTAAAGCTGCAAGAAGGGATAAGCTTCTAGCAGACCCGTGTGTTGACCCTCAGCTCAGGATATATGCAGCTAAAAGCTGTTGCATCTATCACTTTACAGGTATTTCATTATCTCTGAGTAGAAAGCCTGTATATCATTTGGAAAATACCAGCGAGCCCTTAACCCTGGTAAAACAGTGGCTGAACAACCAAAGCAGACAGACCCTTCAGTAACCCCTGAGTGTGTGAGGCAGAGCAAATGGCAGGTGCCTAGCAGCCTGCAGCCACTGTGTACAACAGTTAGACCAGAAGGAAGGGAATTTAATTTGTTTCTGAAACCTGAAGTCTGGTGCAATGCATATTTATGGATTGTAAATGTACTTCCTTGCCTTTGTTTCACTGACAAACATGCAGATTGTGCAAGGTGGATGCTCACTGATCATCCCTTCTCAAATATTGGAAGGACTGGAAACCGACTCAGCTTGGAGCTTTTTCTTCTATCAAACTCCATCTGGTTTTATGTGATAATAAATTTGAATAGCCTATTTCCCATGCTCGAACCATGGATATCTAAGTGAAGATAGCTGTGGAATCCAAAGATGATACAACAAATTTTTTTCCTGTTTTCAAATACAAATTAACAGCCTTTATTATAAACTAAAATTCACCAACTATCTAGAACTATTTATCCCTCCTTCTATGAATCATTCATTATGTACCTCTGTTGTTACAACAATATTGTCATAATTTCAACTTCACCTTTAAACACTCGTCCAATTAAAAGGAAGGAGACAGATGTCTTTTTTTAGTCTTTCTTCTGTGCTTGTCTTTACTCTTGGGTCTTAAAATGGAATAAATTTGTCCATTCTGAATACCTGGTGGAGCCTGAATTGTACTATCACGTCATGTTATGAAAGAGCTGTAGGTGCAGAACTTCCCAGATTAGTTGTTAACTACATTTTACAGGCTGAGAAAACTGAGACAAGAGAGATTATTTAAAATTATATGACAACCAGTGGAAAAAAACCATTAAAAATGTTACTTTAAAAAAGTTAATTAGTGTGATAGTGTGCCCATCTAAATAAAATGAGTGGCATCCCTTCTATGATGACTCTGTGGGCAGATACACTGGTCCCAGACAATGTGGAATTATGTTCAGATTATGCATGAAAATCATAAACACTGAGAAAGACCTAGGATCAAAGCAAGTTAAACTATTCAGACCCCCTAAATTTACACATTCTTAAAAGCAAGGCCAAAGCTGATATTTCTCTTGAGCTCTTTTTATTTACAGGATAGATATAACCCAGGCAGTATTAATTTTCACAGCATTACAGGGAAACCATGATCAACTACATCTTCCATGAGGAATTTCTCTAATGAATTAGTCACAAACATATCTGTATTCCCCAGCACTCTGTACCTCTTGTGCCCATTACACGAATCTCTCAGATTCTATCACTTTTGTATTTTTAAACAGGTGCTCAAATGCTTATTCACGTTCTGGAAGAAATATCAGTAACAAGTGAGCCAAATTTACTGCATCCCAATTATAAATAAAACTCTGATGAATTCTGGAAGTCTAAAGATAAGGTATATTTTTTTATGATTTTCTTTCTGAAACAAAAATAAAACCAAGAGAGCTGTTCAATCAAAAGAAAAATACTGGTTAAGAATAAGGCTCTTGTGGATAAGACAATGAAGAGGTCTGCCACAAATTCTTTAAACGCCCTTGAAAAAGGCCAGAAAAGTCTCCAAGCCTTGGTCTTCCATTGCTAAAGTAAGAATTATGTTACTTTATTTCTTCCATTCTTAACCTTTCTGGCCTATTTTTGAATATAAATCATCAAGAAGTAGGAACTGCCTTATGGAATCAAAGGCATCAAATAAAATGTCTTCCCTCTGGCAGTGACTAAGAGCAGATCTTCATAAGACAGGAGAAGATACTCCAGGGAAAGAAGTGGAAGCATAATCTAACCTTATGAAAGATTCACTTTAATCCCTAAAATTAGAGATTGACCTAAACCATGAAGCATGAAGTTTTCTATCTAGACAAGTTTATTTTAGGTATTATAAGATGCTCTTTTATTCATGTCCATACCAAATCCTCTTCTAAATGCTGCTAAATAATGTGCGAATGCATTCTGCTGGATGATTCTCAATGTCCGTCTGAATTATATCTATGCTATGGGGTGGCTGGGACTTTTAGTTATTCACAAAAAGATAAATACTGGTAGGGAAGCAAATGGTCAGGGGAGGGAACAGAGAGAGCTCTTTCATATAGTTTTAAACTTCCTTTTCTTTGTATGCCAGAAAGAACTTCGTCATTAAGGAAAATGTTGAGTTGTGCATTTTGCAGTGGAGTTCTTTGCTAAACTATATCAAACAAGCAAGTTGGCTCTTTTGTATCCTCTTTCTAATTTGAGATCACTCTGAGACAGCTTTGCTTTAGGAAAAACAGGAAGTTTGGGGATTCCTCTCCTCCAAAATTGGTATTTTTTGATTTCTAAAACAGTCAGGATAGAGGATGAAACACCACTGTCACCCTGTGTGATTTTGTTCTGCCTTACTTTTGTCTGTGCCAGCACCCATGGTCAGTGCCAGGACCCCTAATTACTCTCCCCATGTCTGGGACTGCAACTTCAGCATCTTAGTGAGTATAAACCCCGAGTAAGAACCGGTCTAACCTTTTCTCTCCCTCAAACGGTGCAAAGTGAGCCGAAGTGTTGTTTTCATTCAAGCATTGAGCCTCTTCAAAAGCCTGCTTATGTGTGTAGAGTCTGCTTGGCTGCGTGGCTTCCTGCCCCCTGGAAGGAGCCAGCAGCAGGTTTAGGAGCTGCAGAGCCCGTGGCAGCGGTGGCTCAGTCCTGGGATGCAGCCCCAGGCACAGCACAGGGAGGGGACTGCGCTCTCGGCTGCCACGCGCCGAGATGAGGAAAAGCAATTTCAATCCACAGCATAAGGCTCACAAAATAAATTGCTCTGCACCGCCCCAGATAATTTGCAGGGTATTAAATGGAATCCTTTTAACAGGAAATGCTCGCACCCAAGAAAAGGGCAGCAAAGTGAGGCTGTAGCATTGGGGGAATTGCCAGCCTTGCTTACTGGTACCGCAGGACAAAGATAAACTTTAAATGGATTCAGCAATTGAAATGAGGTCTAGGCAAAAGCACCACTGAGAGAAGGAGGGTATCTTACACCTTTCTGCTATTGAGCATTCATCCAATTCTCAATTTATTCCTCATCACACTATCTGGAAAAGGACTGTGAAAGAGCAGCAGCAGTCTGAATGTTGGCTGTCTCCAGCTCTTCCCCATTTGCCCCAGCCCTGTGTTTGGCATGTGCAGCATTGCAGACTGGGAAATGGCTCTTGCTCTGCACATCACCAGGGCAAGGTGCAGGGGTGCCACCCTCAAGGGGGGCAGGGGGAGTAAACAGATCTGTCAGGGCTCCTTGCTGCAAGCCAAGGGCAGTAAAGAACGGAGAGGAGGGGGAATTGCCCTGTGAAGGGTAGATGGAAGCATTACACGGTTCTATTGGATTAGTATGCTTTGTGAAATGAGGTGAAGCAGTTAAATATTCAAAGAGCCAGGGGACAAGAGAGCAAACGCAATGCAGCGTCACAGACTTGGCTGAAGTGGGAAGGTGCTTTTGAAGGTCAAGAGCAAGTTACTCAGGAGCACATCCAGTCAGGTTCTTACCCAGCCCGGTGACAATGCAATCTCTGCTGCAGTGCCTGAGTCCTTAAACTGGCTGTGGTGGGCATTCCTGCAGCCTGCTCAGTAAATACTCTGGACGGTCATCTTCCAGGAGCTGGCTTATCCATGCTTACACACACCTCAATGACTGCTGCACAGACACATGCTGGAGGATCTTTGGTCTTTTATGGACAGACCAGGGTCATTGCCTCCATCAGGAGCCTGACCAGGTTATTAGGTGGGCCTAATAATGAAAGAACTTTCTAAAATGATATTTCAAAAATAGCTTTTGATGTGGCTTGGCCTCTTGCAAAACACTGACAATTGTTATGGTTTATTTAAAACCCTGGACCTAATCACTATTACAGAGACTTATTTTTATTTTGTTTCTATAAATGTTACAATCCACAATCCAAACATGTAAAAGGCAAAGCAGTGTAAGAAACAAGCTATTGAAATATTTTACATTTTCTTTATGTCATTTTTAATGAAACTGGCCTACTTTTTTAACAGGTGAAGATTTGACTAAAAATGTTTCTTTTTAAAACTGCTCACAGTAAACTGTAGCTCTGTTTTTGTCAAGAGTGGGAAAAGTTTCTGTCAAAGGACAGGGTTGCATTTCCATTAAAATCTTAAAATCCAATTTATGTGCTTTGGTTGGTTTAAATGCACCCATGTTTCATTTGGAGTTCTTCCTGAGTGAAAGGTGTAAAATCTATGTACAGCTTGGATTTTTGAAAAGAGTTAACAAAAACATAAGTACAGATGAGTACAGCAGCTCTCTCTCCCATGAGAAAAAAGAAATAAAGTATTTAGTGAGTATCTTTCCCATGTGAATTAAAAGGAAGATATATGTAAAACTGCTTTTAGTATGCAAACTCTCAAATTCAAAAGGAAATTGTTAAGGATCTGAGCAGCTTTCACACATACTGATTTCAATAAAAACTGAAAAGACTCAGGAGAAAACACCACCATGCCCTTAAATTCACCATTTTAAAACCTGTTGAGCTTATATTCTGAGCACAGCTCAGATCATTTTATCCATGCAAAATGGACTGTGTCTGCTGCTAGCATCCTACTGCCAGGGGCTGGCCAGGAGAGCTAAACCACATCATGACACCCTGGTATGGCTCCAGCGTTCATTTTTTAGGGGGAAAAAAGCTATCAAGTCTCCACTCTGATATCTTTCCAATCTGTTTTTGCAGCTATTCACAGAGTAGTTCCATTCGCAGTGACAGACCTCAGCAATATTAGACTAATGCCTATGTAAAGGGTAAGAGAAACCACATCTTTTAATATACTTTATTGCAAGCTTTTGGTGCAGTTTACATGCAACACAACAGGTTAAAGACCCTTAGAGAAAATATCTCTGTCATCTAGCTACTTTTGTAAGAGATAAGGTTACTGAGACAAATAGGACAATACCAAGCAAACAACCTTAAGGTTATGATTCTTAATGGCATTAGCAAACCTAAGCAAATCCTTTTCAGAAGTCTGACACCATAAATGAAGTGTTTGAGATGGTATCTCCAGCATTTGAAAGAGCAACTCTGACACATACTTTGATTAGGGAAGCTGACATTTCTGTTAAAGTTCAGCAAGTCACAGAATCCTCTTAACATATGGCCAAATATTGCAATGTTCTCTTCCAAAAAAGGTGAGTGTGATTGCAGATCTCATAAGTTTCAAAGGGAAAACCAAAACTTATTGCATCTGATTCACTTTTTCATTTTCAGCAAAACAAAGAAAGATGGGGAGACAGATAAAATACCAAAGCAGAACAATGATAACAATAAATCCCACATATGCTTTGAAGACTTAGAGAAGACAAGAAAGCAATGTAAATTTTGCTATTATACAAATATTATGGTACTGAAATTGCTGAGAGAGAAGTTGAAGTAGATTTAGTATGATATTATCACTATTCTGGTTTGATGACAAACAAGCCTCAAACCTAGAGATGGGACTCAAGCCATAGTGTGAGATTTACCAGCCAATTTTGCCCATAGCTCAGATTAGGTCTGTTCATATCTCAAGATTTGGATGTCCAAAATATTTCTGCAAATGTAGAACATATGGAGTAGAAACTTGTAGAAACCTTGCCACCACAGAGTCTCCTGAAATGTTGCAGTATTGCTGAGTTGTGACTAGATTGGTGTACTAACAGATTACTCATCACAGGACTGGACTAAACAAAAAAGTAGAATGCATGCTCTTTTATGTAAACATGTAAAAGAATTTAGATTTTTTTTACAGCTCAAGGTCTGGGTAATGGATCTGATCAGTTCACATTTATTTAAAGCAGTTTACCCGGTTCTCTATTTTGTTCTTCGTCTGTCCAACAACATAAAAAGAGGTTCTCTGCAGGAAATATGAAGAAACATTGAAGTGTAGCAAAAGGAGTAAGTATTTACCCAGGGATTGTGACCAGGGTATCTTGAAGAGGAGGATACTCCATTGATACCATCCACTAGAAGTTTATGCAAGCTGTCTATATAAATGCACATCCTAAATCATGAGAATAAGGACCAATCTTCAGAATTGTTTAAAAGGTTTATAGCTGCTTTTATTGAAATAAATGTACTGGAAATGAAAGAATCAGGAAACAGTCCGAAGGCTATAAAGTTTGCATAAAGAAACCATTATGAGGCTGTGCCAATAGAACAATTGTTTGATGTTGTATTACCAATGCATTTTTTGTTGTTGTCGCTATTGGCGTTTTGTTGTTTTAAAATACAGTTTATCCAATGGCTCTTCCATTCATAGAATGAAATGCAGGAACTATTTCCTGAGGTGCAAAGTGGAAATTTTCGAAAGAAACACTAAAAATCTAATCGTGATTAGGCACCAGTCTGAGATGTGGTTGGCTTTTTTATTGGGATTTACCTTCACTCTTTGCCATCTCAGCTGTACTACCAGACTTGCCTCTCATATTTTCATTTTAGATACCATATGGAACCCGGAAATAGGGATAACATAAAAACGGAACAAAAGACCCTGGAAACTGAAAATTTCTGATGATTTCAGATTAAGAGAAAGGGTTTGGCCTCTTTTATGATGACTCTTAAGCCAAAGTGTCTATCAGGATGTAGGTCTTGGAGGAGGACTGCCCTGGTAATATAGTAATGGATTGCACAAACACTTTACAAATATTTGCTATTTTCTGGGGAACTCAAGAGCTGTGTCATCCTAAGCCCTTGGGATATTCTATCCAAATTTCTTGAGTGGATGCTGTAAATACTAAACAGAATGGCAACTGGTATTTTTGCCTCTTTCTCTTTCCCAGTGTTGCTCTCAGTGTCAGTATTCATATTGGAGAATCTGACGATGAATCCTGGACAAGGCAGAAAGGGGAGGCAGAAAAGCAAAAAGCCTGTTCCCATTTCTCTTGTGCACGCACCCACAAACCATTCTTTAACAAGATGAAGTTTCAGCATTACAGGGAAACAAAAGCTGCCTGTAGCTTACTGAGAGTAACAACTAACTGCCTGCAAACATGTGAAACAGAATGGTAACATCTTTTGATCATCACACCACAAAGCATAAAATACCTTGTACTCTCTGCAATGTATT
>VZRN01003464.1:4771773-4792231 GCA_013397935.1 Dasyornis broadbenti | reverse complement strand
GCCGTAGCAGTTTTGGGGAGACTGCTTGCCTGTGTGGGGACCAGCGTCACTGCAGCAGTGTCGGGCGGGCTGCCGACGGTGACACCCATGGCTACGCAGAGGAAAAGAGCCTCTCCCCAGGCAGGGGAAGAAGATCTGGGTGATGAACTGACCTAACCCCCCCATGCCTTGTTCCCTTGTGCAGCTGCTGGGAAGGAGGGAGGGGGATGAGCGGAGAAACGGTGGCCTTGAAGGGTTTATTTTACTTCTCATTTACTCCTCTGACTCTGTTAGCAATAAATTAGATCACTTTGCAACCTAAGTTACTCCTGTTTTGCCTATTTTAAGTGCGTCTTCTCCCGGGTTTCCTTATCTCAACTCATGAGCCCTGGGTGAGTGTGTTAATTTGGGGTACCTGGCATTTGGCCAGGCTCAAACCATGACATAATTGGCATCCCAACGTGCGGTTCGAGGAAGGTGGAAAAGAAACTATAACAAACTCCCACACACTGGCCAATATATTGCAGGGCCCCGGGCCAGCCATAGCAACCCAAATGGGTAAGTGATCGGTCAGGTACAGAATGCATGGAGGAATATGGGTAATTGACTTGTAAATATTTGTCTAAAATAATTCAAGAACTTCTTGCTTGTCATTTGCTGCATGAGCTCAGTCTCTAACCCATTTAATACCATTATCCTGAACTCAAGCAGAGGGATCAGACATACCAACATTCCAGTACAGGAATCCCTGTGGTACCATTTAACTTGGAGGAGGAAGGAAGGGTTGGAGTTGCAGGTGGCCTTGCAATTCTTGGGAAAGGTCCCACTTCACATGAAGGTTTCTTCAGTAACTATGCAAAGCCAACCAATGTGTCAATCAAACTGCAGTGAGTAGTCAGTCCAAACATCTGCCTTTTTTGTCTGGTTTCCCTGGGTGTTCTGCCTGGATTTTGTAGCATAAAAATGCTTGACATGAAAGCATTTGCTCACTTCACAGAGAAAGGCACAGCAGCTTCTTGGATTCATGTCTTATTTGCTTTAGCCAGCCAGTCATCTGCATGACAGAGAACTGTTTTTAATTTGATGCTGGTGCACTGATTAACAGTACAGGTCCCTTAGACTTGCCAATCAGAAAGATTAAACAGTGAGCTTGTAAAAATTTACTTATAAAAAGTGACATCCTCATATCAGTTTATGCTGGCATTTATCTGCTTAAAGAAAAATGAAACCAAATATTTTGTGTCATAAGAATCAGAGTAAGAAAGAACAGGAGGAATGTGTGGCATTTTTCCCCAGTGCATGAGGCAGTTGTTTCCCAGATAGCAATTAGATCTTTTTCATTTATTGACATTTTAGACAGGATTTATGCAAAAAAAAAAATAAAGTTTTGAAATAATATGATATCCAAGATCTGATTTTAGGTTTATTCCAAGTTCATAGAGGCCTAGGAGAGTTTTGTCTTAACAGAGCTTTGAGTCAGGAGTTGCTTTGCTCCAAGAAGTCTCCACTCTTCAGTTATCTGCAAGATATGTGATTTTTTTTCTTATGAGACCAGGCCTTCTGACAGATCTTGTGGGTCACCAGGTCCAAATACCTCCCAGCTGTCTAGGTTCTAATTCTGACCAGAATCTGAATATATAGTTTTGATTTTCACACAAATTTTGTCAATGTATTTTTCAGAAGGATGCACACAAAAAAAATGCTGGGATTTTAGTTTAGATCAAACATTTCTCATCTGTCCTTGCAAACACATACCCCTCAAGGATCTCCAGAAGTTAAGGAAAATGCTTATGCTAGATGGAATTATAAACAGAAGTTCAGGTGAACCTAGAATTAGTACTGCCCTTCCTTAGCTCCATGTCTGCATCCCAAATGCCAGCTGGGACACTTCAATCTTTGGCCATGTCTGTTCTGTCAAAAGAACGAAACAGTTGCTAACAAAGCAGTATGATTATGTGCTTTCCTACCTGGTTCTTGGCTTTGCCTGGGTTATCAGCTGGCCTTGTTTTGTATCCTGCTCAAGACACTCCCTATTACTATTTATGTACATGTATACAGCAAAACTTTATTGCATGATGTCTGAAATACTGATTGGATGCCGGTTTTTCTTGTCTGGTCTTTACATTAATTTGACTGGGCATATTTTGCCCTTTCAATCAGACCATCTTGAGTGTCTGTTATAGTGATAAAATGTCTCATGTGCTCTGCCAGAAACTGTCATATTCCCATTGTTTACTGATCCCAGGCAAGCTGAGTCATAGTGGCACTACAAACAAACAAACAAACAAAAAAACCCCAAAAAACCAAAACCAACCAAACAAACAAAAAAAACCAAATAAAACCCCTCAAAAATCCTTGAAAAGTAAGTAAGAACATGAGATAAAGACAATGGGAGTGTCTTATGACTTTAACATTGCTATCATTTATCCTTTTATGAAAAGAATGCACTTTTTCTTCAAGTCCTGGATTCTGTGTTGTTTGTTGAATGTTGCAGCTACTTCCTCTGTCTTGGCTTTTTAATTTTTCTAATTGGTGAGGCAATAACATAGGGAAGATGGAATGTGCTAAGCAAGTGCAGAGCACAGGCCAGGCTCATTGATTTTGGTGGAAATTAAGGCCTACATCTATATTTTATGCTTCTATAGCACATTCCATCTTCCACACTTTTCCATTTATGGGATAATGTCACTGGAGAGAATACTTCACATTCACTTCTGTATTATTTAGCCATGTAATGTGATAGTGATAAGATCAAGATGTTTGGCACTAAAATCCCAACTGTTTCAGCAAGTGCTTCATGGTTAGTTGGGGTGTCATATCTGTTAATAAGCTTGTTCATCATCTTTGCTTTTTCCTTGTGGAACAGGTAATGAGTGGTAATTTGTGTATCTTGTTCTCTAGCCATCCACTTCCCTGTAACAGAAACAGTTGTCTTTCACTGGGAAACAATAAATCTTTCCTTTTATTTGGTGTTTGGTTTAGGGGGTTTGGTTTTCTGGATTTGATTCGAATGGGGGTTTTTTTGTTGGTTTTTTGGTTTGGTTTTTTTTGTTTGTTTGTCTTTGTTTTTTTTTTTTTTTGGTTGGGTTGTTGTTGTTGTTTTGGAGGTTTTTTCCTTCATGTTAAATCTATAGACTAATTCACATAAGAGATTTTTTGCAGAACTTCAAAATCTGAAATGAAGAACTGTCTGGTACTTAAGCAAAGGACAGGATGGAACACCTGGTCTGACACAGACTATTATAATCGTGGACCACTCACTTTACCACTCTCTTTTTCCTAAAAATGGGACAATCTAACATTTATCCTCCTTGTGGTAATGTTTCATGACTTAGGAAATGTTTATAACACAACACTGTTATTAGCATAGCATTGTTTACTTCTGCAAATGTTGATTAAAGACACTAAAATTATCTGGATGATAAGAGTAAGGTACGAAAGGAAATGAAAATGAGGCTTAATCACTCTCTCAGTGTATAAAGGAACATAGATAAGACCATTCCCAAACACAAGCTATAAATAGGACATTACCCAGTGAGTACAATTTTTTCACATATTTTCTATCTGGGGATTGCATGACAGCAGAACTGTCTCTTTGCTACCTGCTGCCACAGGCTGCTGGCTTGGAACTGAGATCTCAAACATGGTGAAAGGATAAAGACAATTAATTGCCACAACAATTCACATGGGTCTCACTTCCACAATTTGGTCACCTTGTAGAGACTTGCTTTCAATGACATGCTGTGGCTTCAATTGCATGGTTGCTGCTGTGTTACTGTTTTGCCTTCTGACATTAAGATATTGCTGGGATAAATATTGCCTCCTGAAGGTTTGCACTGAGTCAACTTCATGTACAAAACTAAGAGTGATGAAAATTTCTTCTGGATTAGACAAGTTAACATTGCTCTTGCTGACTCAAGCAATGGGAGGATCCTTTGTGATTCATTTCCTAGAAATGCTGAGTTTGTCTAAAAGTCTGCAACTCTTTCACTACCTAGGAGGCAGAGCTTCTGCTCTCTGCTTCTCCTAATTTGCTCGGTCTCCACCTCGGCTTTCTGTGATGCTTCACATCCAATCCATGTGTGTCTTTGCCTTGCTGAAAAACTCTGTTGCAGACTACATAACTTGCCCAATTCCATCCACTGTCCCCATTTTGATTCCTTTCTTGACAAATTCAAAAATTCTCAGAAAAGTCAAGAAGTCATAGTGAAATCAACATGGAAAGTTGTGACATAGTATCCATGATGCCTGTATGAGTATTGAAAAATTATATATTTACTTCACTGAGGATTTTAAAACTTCACAGTTCATCACTGTTTCTTTCACAAGTTGGGTTTTTCCTGACATCTCCTTCTTAGGTTTTTGACTTTGGGTCTCCTGCATGTGCACACCAGCTGTGTGCACATAACATACACTTTATGCAGAGCAGAGGAGAAAGTAGCTTTAAGTGAGTACCAAGTATCTCATTAAGAGTCTGCCCTCATCAAACTTTCCCTATTGGAGCACATGTAGAGCAGATTTGTCATGGGCTCTCCTTTACTTCCTTACTCAAATTTCCAGTTACTACTCTAAATCTCTGCCAAAATTATCGTTTGTATTCCTTCGTGATATATTTAGGATGACCATAAGCTACCACAGGATTAACAGTCTCCATGAAATATAAACCACTCATCCACCCAGACTTCAGCAGCACATCTACTGGAGACGATAATTGAATCTGGCTTTCCTCCCCGAGTCCTCATGCCCCATAACCCTTCCTGGGACCCCACAATTACCAGTAAACTCAGTAAGGTCGTGGCACGTCCTGAGCACTGGCACAGCCCTGCCCATGCTATAAAGCCATTAACAAGGTACATGACAAGTCTTTGGACCAGACAATCCAATAGACTTCCAGACAAGTAGCGGTCGTGGCTCAGGGATCAGCATGGACTAGAATTCACAGTTTAGGTATAGTTGCCCTGCCTGGGAATTAGAGAAATGTTAGTTAGATGTGAACTGTGCTGTATCAACTGGCTACAGGTGCATCCACAATAGTGTTTTAGTTTTGATCAGACAGACATATTAAAAGCTAATTTTCTGACTGGTTCCCAGCTCCCCACAATCCCATCTGGAATAGAACAAAGGGTTCAAATATCCTCTGTTATCTAGGGCAGTATTTCACCATGAAATAAAATTGTTGCAAGTATGCTACCCTACCATAATTCCTAAGCTATACAAGACAGATAAACCAAAATGTTACTGTTAAAAAACTAGTATTTCAGAGAATTGTTGTAGCTTTGAACATTGGATGGAACTTTAATAATGACATTGGACCTTATGACTTGAATACGACACCAGATATTCCTTTTTCTTTGTGCTCCTGTAACACCACTATCCTATGTAAAACCTCCTAGATTGTATAAACCCATCTAAAGACTCACAGCTCAAAGTACGAAATCTTTGTGCCCAAAACTCATTGAGACTTATCCACAAGCAAAAGCTCTCCTGGGTTAGTTCTGCAAAAGGTGCAGCAAGATCAACATGAAACATCATGTAATAGGTGGACCATAATTCTTACTTGGCCCCAAACATCAGGCAATATTTAAGTGCAAGTTTGCAATGATTTCATGGTCCTAGATGTTATTGCAGCCTTTCTTCTCATCAGGTATTTGTGGGATCTTCTGCTTACAGGAAAATATTGAAGGAGAATTGGGAAATGTGATGTCTTTTCCAGATGATGTTTCCAATTTTCCCAGTTATCTGAAGTCTCATACAATGTCTGTTCAGCTGTCAGATTTTTGTCATTGAAATGTGGCTACTGTACTTTGAAAAACAGACAACAATAGCCCTAAATTCAGATTGAAATAGAAAGAATTTTTAGAGAAGGACTTGAGGGGTAGATATCTACCAAAATCTTTGGTTGATTTCAGAGACACATACCATGCTTTTTCTATGCACAGCATGAGTAATAAATTGATTCAAGGGCATATCTTGGGAAGGTCATTGCAGAACTTTCCAGGGTGATCTGGACTGGCACTAAGATCAACAAGACTGTGCCAAATGCTTTATAACAATTGATGCCCATCTTCCACATTTCTACAATTCTTATTTTGTCACTCCTCATGTGCCCTCACAAAGGCAAACAGGCAAATGGAAGTATGGAAACAAGTGCTAGAAGAGAGACTTAATCCAATAGACGCAAAAAAAAGAGATTGCCTTGAATATGTTTGCAAAACAAGTTATTATTTTGTGTTGTGCAAGGATTAGGTATCTTGGTATAATCTGTACTCTGAGGAATTACCACTTTGCTCCAGCCCTGGAGCTGGAGCAAAAGTACATGAGACTATGAGAAATCCTTTTCTGGCTGTTCATCTGCCCAGCAGATGGATATGATAGATATGGGATATTTTTTTTTTTATTTAATTTTTTTCTCTTTTTGTCTCTTTTCCTAAATCCAGTTGGCAGATCTTGTAATTTGCTATGTTGACCCTTCCAGGGGCTTGATATTGAACCTGCCATCTGGCTAATAACGAGGCCAGCTGGACACTACCACCAAGATTCAGTCCCAGACTCACATCTTCTTCATCTGGCTTCTTTTCTCTCTGTTTGCTCTTGTTCTGTCTGGACCCAATTGACATCATGTTGTGCAAAGTCACACAAAGTTCTTAGCCAACCTTTTAGCTTCTGGGTGGACTTAATGATGGCAGGGGCGTTATTTTTCTGTACCCTTAGGCAACATTGGATTGTGGCATGTGGACCATATAAGTTGACAAAAAGAGAAAAACCTGATGGAACTGCTCTCATTGTTAATAATCAGCAATGTCTTCTGGTTGCAGCAATAGGTTCAGATAAATCACTGGATCATTTCCCTCAGACTTTAATTGAACCACAGCTCTTACTCACCAGTTTGATTGATGTGACAGTGTACACAGATCCTTGATTCATAAGAAGCAAACATTTTTCTGTTGTTAAATTAAAGATCATCCCCTAGGACACTCAGAACAATTGAATCTGACAAAGAATCTTGGTACACTGGATGTTATTGGATCCACCTTAGTGGGACTGGCTGTCAAAGACTCATATTTGTACACTACAAAAGCTTGTTACGGGACCCCATCATGTCTGCTGCTGTCATGTCACTACTGCCAGTGAAATGAGACTTAGAGGATCTAAGTGTCTTTGCTGGACACAAACAACTGCTCATGCAGACAAAAGGGGGGACTGCTGTGTAAGGAAAGGTGAGGCAGGAGCCGAGACAGCAGTAAAGTGGGCAGAGCATAGCTCTCACCAGCGCAGCCCCTTTCCATCCCAGCGACATGAGCAGAGCAGGTCCAGGGACAACAGCTGGCTTCAGCCTAGAGCCAAGATTGGCAGACAAACCTGTAGTGATGAGGCAGGTCTGAAGTCAAGCCAGGAGGCCAAGTCTGCCTGTCAGGGTCAGAACTCACATCAATGGGCTATAAGGCCAGGCATAGGCATAGCTGAAAAATTGCTGTGACAAGGACCAAGGCTTTTGTGCAACATACTTAACAGTTCCTGTCAAAACACACAGGGTGAGAAGAATCAGATCTATTATGTTTTGTAAGTTCAGTTTTGGTAAGGTAATATAACAGACGTCTCACTGTCAAATACAAAAGTATGAAGTAGCTATCCTTTTTTCATGAATATACTGAAAAGCATCCTCTTTATTGCTCCACAGACAAGTGTTTCTCTTTATTAATATGAATTTGCAGACACTTTATCCATGAGAGACTGAAAAGTCAATGTCCATGCTGTGATATCCTTGCTCCTATCCAATAACATGCCAGTGCTATATCTTCATGTAAGAAAGAGATCGTTCTTCCCCAAGGGAAGAATCTTGTTCAACATCTGCTCTATGTCTTCTGCAGCTCCTGCTGTTGCCTCTTACACAGACAGGGCGACTCTCAAGTGTAAAGACCCATTTTGAAAATGATCAGTTTCTTGCCAGCTGTTAAATGAAGTGCAGTGCAAGGACAATCCTTCACATATCCATGGAGATGAGTTAATGATACTATGCTAATCAGGTGTGTGTTGCCCCCATTTAGCAAGCCTTATGAGGTATATACCAAGGCTTGTTCTCCCTGCATCCTCTGAAGCTTGTTGTAGCAGACCATTGATTTATGCCGTTGTTGCCTTAGAAAGCACAGAAGGGTTCATGTTGCCAGGGACGTGGGATCAATCCTGTAATTACAGTCCATTAGCAGGGAAGCCACTGTTAGGGCTCTCTTGCATTAGAAATAGACCATCATTTCTAAAACTGTCTAAAACAATGAGGTTTATGAAAATAGCTCCCAGTTGTGAGGAAGAGGATTGTACAATCAGCTGGAGAGGTAATTGCATTGGCGCACAGGTCAGCACAGAAGGGAGATGGTCCTTGTCTCAGTGCATTAAAGGCAGTCCAGTATGGTTTCAGAGTGATTTTCAAGGCCACATTTGAAATCAATCTGCCTCCAGGTGGTTTTCTCCAGAAAGATTTCCCATTAGATTTCTACTTAGTGTTTTGCACCCTGCCTTCTGCTTCATCTGTGAAAACTCTAAGGAATTGCTTTCAGATTCACCATTCAGTTTCTTGTAGAACTCTTGTAGAGGCACTTCCAGGCCTCTGCCTTACTGATCTATATCTGTGACTTGAGTTTTGAACCAGTGCACAGCCACACCTCTGTTGATGAACCTTCTGTTGGAATTTACCTCTATTTAATACCAAAAGCTGAAGTATGGCTGTAGCTGAATGTGGTGCTATTCATGATCACATTGTCAAGAGCCAATTGCTATTCCGAAGCGTAATATACTACTTCTATTACTTTTGTACGAACAGATGCCAGCCAGCTGACACAGGGTGCTGGGTGCTTGCAAGCTCAAGCAGACAGGTTATCAAAACCTTTTTAAAAGAAAAACCTGGCTCTCAGTTATAAACGTGGCTGACACGGGCTGCCCAGCATCGCCAGATACTCAGAATGCTAAGGAGGAGATATTACTGTTGGCAAGTGACATAGCTCTAATCATATCAGTTCTACTCTCTATTGTTGACAACAACCAAACATTTGCATTTTCTTTATTCTGCTTCTACCCACCCAGACAAACGGCAGATTGAGGACCTCCTCTTTTGCTCATTTCCAAACCAGGGCCCACAGTTAAATCAAATCCTGCATTTTCCAAATTTAATCTTTTTTACACAACCTCCTATCCTGTGCATTGACTGAAATGCAGCATTGTTTCTCTGAATGTAATTTCAATATTGCCTTCACCACCTCCTTTTCTCTCTTCACCTAAGAACAAGTCTCACAGAGAGAAATCTAAAGATTATTAATAATGCCTTTTTACCTAGATCCCCTTTTACCCTATGTAATTGTTTAGTCATGGCTCTACTTATCCGATCAGACCAATCCATCTTTTCTTCTGTCAGTTCCCTGTCCAAGTGTCAGCAGTCTGAGACACAGTGATGCTCAAGCCCCCAGGCTAGGTGGGCTCTAGCAATACATCCTCTGTTACTGGAATACTTTATGCCAATACAGCTCCCTGGATTTCATCCCAAAGGCTGCACATGAAAGAACTGAAATCAGCTCTCCCTAGTCTCTAATTCCTAGCTTAGTCTCTACACACTTATTGTAATCTTCCTGGGTAGTTCTAAAGGAAGGGCAATCTCACTCACTGACCTACAGCTTTTTTCTCTTTCAGCTAGGTCAGCAAGCAGCCTTAACCAAGAAAGTGTTTAACCCCTTAGCAGCATGAATTGCACATTTCCCTGGCTCTCCTACAGGTACAATGTCAATGATCATTAAAATCATCATTAATGATCATTTGTTTTAAAACTCACTAATGTGAATTTCTTGGCATGGAAATACAGCTCAGACCTTTGGGAAATTCATATGCACTTGCATAACTTCAACCTTGCGATCTCCTAGTAATGTAGCCACAAATAGATTTAGGGCAGCTTAGAATTCTTTGCAGGTTTTGATCCAAATTTAACAACCTGAGCCTGCATTGAATGGTACTTGAGAAGTTCCTTGAGAAGCACTATCTCCTTGAAGCACCACATGATACTCACAGCAGCTCCCCTCTTTGCCCAATATGTTGCACTTAGTAGTTCAAGAGTTTCTTTTCCCTGGTTATGGTACAAAAGAATATTAAAATAAAAATCTAACCAAGGACCCAGAAGCTGTTCTGACAAGTTAACAACTATTCCTCATTTTGTTGCTTCTATCACCCTCTGTGTAAAAAACTACTCAGTTACACTCTAAATAATTGTATTTCATTCCTGTGCCATACTTCTTTTCTTGCCCCAAGTGACCTCTTCAACTCTTGCTGTAGTTCTTTTTTTGAAAAAGCAAAATCTACACAAAGCATCAGCAACGGTCAATATTTAAGGGACATCTTCAAATATCCCAGACTGCTGCATGTAGATTTAGGAGCTCTCTCTTACCCCCTGTCTGAGCAGCAGGTAGCACAGGTAGTGCTGTATTTCCATGCTGTTTTGCAGAAGAGAGCTAAGTAACAGTAGGTTCATAAATCCAGGGGAAGGATGTGCTGAGTTACTGCTGAGACTGGGGCTCAGATGAGGTCCCTCTGGGGACTCGTCCCCCAGCAGAACCAGCAGCTCCTTTCCCATCAGATGGCTGCAAAGGACAGACACATTGCTTCCCACGGTCATGGTGTATCTGCTGTCCAGGTGCCAGGGAAGGACGTGGCTGATAGAGAGATGTGGGTGCAGACCCTGAGCCAGGTTGTCAGGGTACAGCAGGGTGGTTCTGCGGGACAGCTGGCAGCCAGCTGGGTCTGAGCGGACATCAGGGTATTGAATCCACCCTCCTGCAGACAAAGGTAGTGCATATCCAGGGGAACCTTCCCGCGCTCTGCACCCTTCACAAGAATATGGACACAAAGGAGCAGGATTCCCTGCTTCACCAGGCACAGAACAAACCTGAGCATTTTGGCTTCTCCTCCCCATGCTCTCTTGGCTCATGCTGTACTCTGTGGGTGACTGGGGCAACACAAACTTACCTTGAAGATCTGTGCACATCACCTGCCCCAATGGGTCACGAGTGGGGAGCCTGAAACGTTGGCATGACAAGCCTGTGCCACTGAGCCTTGGCCACCCCTGCTGCACTGGGCAAGAGGAGCTACAACCATCGGTTCCTGTAGGTGCTGCCATAATCTCCCTTCAGGCCTGGAGGCTTTTCAGTGAGCTCTGTAAATAGTGTAAATAGTAATGCAGTGTTGCAGCTAAATACCTGCTTTCAATCAAGAAAAGACCGATTTTGAATCCCTTAGACGCAGGCAGAATTTTTCATGTCACAATCATGAGAGAATCTTTGCTAATATTCCTCTTCACTGGCCGTTGCATAAGCACAGACACAGCTCCATCCTAAAATGCTTCTTTTCCAGGGGAAAAGACAATAAGCAGGTACAGAGAGCTATCTAGAAATTACAAAAAAACCAGCTAGAAAACTGGTCAGCACGACAAACACTAGTTTCAGCACAGCAGCCGCCTGCCAATTGTCACATCTTTTGCAGCCATCACAGCTAGAGAGAATTTTTTAAAATGGATTTGAATGAGGGGCAGCAACCACAGAGGTGCTTGTTTGAAAATTGAGAAAGGGAAGGTAGAAAAAACCACCACAAATAGTAATTGAAGTCCAGAATGACATTGAGTGGTCTTGGCTTTTGTTTCTGAGACTGAGGTATTTTGGGTTGCTGGGTGGTGGCGGGGGTGTGGAGAGGAGAGAGAATCTTTTCCAGTATATGAAAACACACATGTACACCCACAAAACATTTCCCTCTTAACATGATTTCATTGCCTACATCTCAGAGCCTTTGTTACGGTTACATTTGGTTTTCATTTAATCTGTGCTGCCCCCCTGGTGCCTCTGTCTCGCATCCCTCTATTGTTTAGCTGAGGCTTCTTTCAAGCCTCTCTCCTCACAGTGCCACTGAGGGCTCATGCCAGTCTTTCTTCTCATTCACTCTTAACATTATTTCTCTCTACCTCTTCAGCCTTCCCAGCATTCACTCTTATTTTAAGCCTTCATTTTTCTCTTATTGTTTTTTCCCACAATTATTTCTCCCGGTCATTCTCCCTCTGTCTCTTTTTCTGACATTTTCTTCTCCCCTGAATTAAGCATGCCCTTTACCTTTATTTATCCTCTAGATCAATTCCAGTCTGTGTCTTTTTTCCCCTTTCCTTCCTTCTGGTGATTTCATTCCCCTTCTCTCTTTCTGATCCTCTTTTTCACGCTCTCTTTTCCCCCGAGAGCTGGTTGGTATTTAAGTAGCACTTCAGTGTGTAATTTTTGTTTATTGCCAGAACAAGATTTAAAGCCCACCTTGACAAAGAAGATATCTCTACTGGCTTTGGTGGGTCTGCCTGAGTGCTGTAACTTGTAGGACTTGTTTTCTTCCAGAAATTGACTTTCTAAAGGCTTTTGTTACAAATAGAACTCTCTACATATTAAATCTGCTTGTGGCCAGAATTTGAACTCGGTGTAGTACACAAGGGTCACTTAAGTCACAATAATCATCTTTTTTTGCTACTTATTTATTTCTTAACTAAAACGTGAAATTATGTTAGAAAAAATATGGTCCAAGGTGAGAGATTTTTTCTGTTTCAAAGCAACAAACTTTCCTGATGCAAGTGACACTACAACAACTCTGCGCTTGTGACTCAGTAGGTGCTCTCAATGTGAAAAAAACCCCCAACATTTTGATGTTATCTTTTGGGATATTCTAGATTCTGTCTGCTATGTTGCTCTGACTCTGTCTTCACTGAATGAAAACACTGGGACATCTGAGTTTTATTCCATCAAACAGAAAAATGTAAATCACATCCAAAGACACTATTTTAGTACTTTCATGTCTTCTGCAGTTTAAATAGTTTCTTTTTTTTTTTTTTTTTTTTTTTTTAAATCCATTCCTGTTAGGGGTTTTTTTCATGGTTGAAGAGAAGTACAGATCCAGAAGAAGACAGATGGGCTGAATATGGGGGAAGCAGTCAGACTGATCTTAATGTGGAAGGTCAGAAATCCTCTTTATTATCCATATGAGCTTTATGGGTTTTAAAAGGAACCATCAAATTCAAGTCAGGTTCCTTGAATTGCAGGAATTATGTGGTTTCCCTATTCTGGATGGTTAAACAAAATGAAAAACATGAAAAAATTACACATGTAGGACAGTCAGAGAAGTTCCTCAGTTTAATATGTTTTTAATTAAATCTTAGCACTTAATGTGAATATCCATCCTGTGTGAAGAGATGCATCAGGAAATTTTTTAGTATGATCACACTCTGGTTAAATTCTTGCCTATTTCTGATCAGTGGTTTATATCCCTGTGAAAAAACGTCCATCATAATTTCCCCCTCTCCACTTTCACAATATTATTTCTTTTCAGCATCTTTTCTTTTTCAGTCACAACCAGACAAATTCCTCTCACAGCTACATAAATGATTCCCTCCTTCACTTTCATCTCTCGTGTTGCAGGAACCATTTCCTCTTCCGCTGCCATTATCTCGAATGGGCTTCTCCACGTCAGTGACTCTTTCATCTCATTTCAAACATCAAGAACATCATTCAATCTCTCTCTCGGATAGCCTGCTTAGGCCTCCTGTCACTTTTACATTTAAATTATAGTTTAAAATATAGCCTCATTGTGTAAGCATTTAGGGGCTATCATTTGCACAGATGACTACAATAAGGAAGACTGGTTCCATCTTATAAAGCAGCCAAAGTGCACAGCTTGCAGACTTGTTTAGCCCATGCCTCAGCCTGATTAAAAAAAAAAATTAATAAAAGTAAAATAATGACTTGGAAGAGGGCTCAGAAAGGCGAGTCAGTGACCTGCCACCTGTGGGAAGGGTGCTGCTAGTGCAGAACCACCACCCACCTTGCTTTTGATATTTCAAATCATCTCACTGTTTGAAGCTCAGGATTCCTAGCCTGCCTCTATAGCTAAATCAGAAAGCAAGGCACCAGATCTGAGGTGACAGATAACCTCTGAAGTTCCCTTCACCAATGATATAGCTGAGGACAGCCCACTTAAAAGCCTCAGGTGCCTAAAATTCAGTGAGATAGATCTGGGACTGAGATCCTTGCCTAAGGTGTTGATTATTTAGAAAAGGTCATTAAAATACCTGCTGGATTTCCTTCTCCACATAGACTGGTTCAAAAAACACAGTGGTATCTTCAGTAAGAGTGAGCTGCCTCCACAAAGGGCAGGGCCTTTGCACCACTGGAGTCAAGCAAACATCTAGAGATGGCCACAGCCTGACGCATTTTCTTCAGAACTCCCTGGGTGCTGTGCCCATGCCTGAGCTCTACAGCAGCAATGCCACAAGCCACAACATTCCTTTGTCCTGCAAACCTCTGACATAGCAGTGTCTTTCTTGCCTGAGTCTTCCTCTGAGCTCTGTTATGACTCTTTACACGCAGAACTCAGTACAAAGCATAATTGTGTGAAATTGCAAGAACAGGTAAGAACACATATACCCATAAGACAGACTTGAAATTAAAATCTGGTATAACAGACAACTATTCTCAGATCTAGCTGCAAACGGTAAATAAATCCAGCTTGTAACTTAATGATCCTTGTGTTTGCAACCAGCAGTGAAAACTGCCTGGGGAACAAAAGCTGGAACTGTACGTGGAAGACAGAATGAAGTAATTGGCAATCATATACAGAAAGCACCTGGATTTTATCATTCCAACCTGGAGATGCAGTCATCTTAGCTCTGGCCAGAAATCCCCCCGTTAGTGAGGGCTGCGCTTCAGGATCAGTCCCCTGCATATTAGATCTGTGCTGCTGCTCATTTCACGTTCATACCCCCCATTAGACACCCTGCACTGCACAGAGCCTTCGTTACATTATCCCACCGCTCCCTCTGGCTCCCTCCTCCCCCAGCTCGGACTGCAGTCATCTGCCTTTCTTGGAATTCATTTCAAAACAGATTCATGTGGCACCTGCTATACACCAACAAACAAATAAATTAGCTGCTGTGATATGGAAATTTGCATGATTCACTGTACTTAAAAACTGTTAGCTGTGAACTTATTAATTGAAAACCGCAGGACAATAATAAGTGTGTCCTTCAGTCAGAACGAGTCCCTTGTTATAATGAATTTGTAAAGCAATAAAGATGTGTTTTTCAAGGAAAATGCCACTGCCTGAGGACAGTTGAGTCTTGGTCATGCCTCTCAGGAGATAGATGTGCTCTCATGGAGGGGAGCACAGGACTCCCTGCCAAATCTGTGGTGCCCCAACTGCAGGGCATGGGCAAGGCACAGGAGCCCTCAGGTACTCCCTTGCCCCTCTCCAGCAATCCCACTTTCACCCTTGGGATGCTTTCCCCCACCCCTTCTCCACAGCTGGGTTGCAGAGAGGTAGCTTTCATCTCCCTCTTACACAGCTGCCCCAGGGGCTCTCTGCGCTCATCCCTCCTCTGGCATCCCCACATATTGGTGGGGAGAAATGACTTAACCCTGGTGTAACGTCACCTTTCAGCTGACTCTGCTTTCCTTGCAGAATACTGTGCCTATTGATCTATTTGCTCTGATTGGTCATAGGTACTCACACAGGCTTCCTTGTGCCTTGTACTTACTGCACACAAAGTGCTTCTCCCACCTTTTATTGGAAAATTCTTAAGCAAAGTGCATTTATTTTGCAAATGAATGTTGCAAACCCTAAAGATTAGCAAGCCTATGTTTTCCTTAGTGTGTAATGCAAGATAACTCCCACATATAACAAGTTTCCCATATGCATTTGCATGTCTAATCCATGGAGTCTGTGCCCACTTCCACCCTGAGTCATGATCTGCAATCCCAGAGAAGCCAATACTAATTGCTGATCTGACTAGAATATTGTACCGTGTATTTTTATACACAATGTGATTTTCAAACAGGAAACCATTAGTTAAACCTGCATTGACAAAGCATGGCAATATTTGGTATGAATTTTGGCAAAATCATTCATTGTTTTGTTTTCTGTATTTTTCCGTCTTCTCTATTTTCCTTCATTTATTCAGGAGGAAAGAAAGAGACTGCCTCTGGTGCTTGAATTTTAATTCTTTGTTGCAGTGTCCTTGGGCAGAACTGAGTGTTTCTAAGAGGTGTAACACATTGTACAGCAAAAGCATGGATGTGCTGCCAGTGGTTCTAATGCCAGGATTTGTCACTGTTTTCTTAACAACTATTATAGATTATTTTTGAAATATGTTGAAAATACTGATATTTAATCTAACTTGTAAATTACAACCCTCAGAAAAATACAGAAACAGCTGTCAAATAACCATAGTATTTGTGAGATTTAATTCAAACACAGTTTTATACGTCTGTTGTTCTTGATGACAATAATGAACTACTACTTACATTGCAAAGCCAGGGGTTGATGTTTTCAGAAAAATGGAGTAACCATGTGAACCTCATGCAAATATTGGCTCAAAAGGCAACCCATACACATTGCAGAAGATACTGTCTTGCAAAAAATCCAGCTCATGGGGTTGGTCTAGGTCACAAAGCAAGAAATTAATACTTTCATTGTCAGAAATAACTGAAAAAATATAACTCAATTTAGAAATAAAGATTTCCTTTATCTGCCCTATAAAACCAAATTGTTCTTGCCCTATTTTTGGGCTTTTCTCATTTATCTGGTGTTTCTCAATCCAAAATTTTCTACTACTCTGAATTTTGATCTAGTGTTAATATAAACATATTACTGCAGTGGTCCAGCCAGCAAAGCCAGGTCTGCAGGGGGGTTGAGCAGACCCCTGGGTGCGTCATCCAGTAATCGTTCTTCAAAGAGGACTTCAGATCACTTGATTCTTGCTACTGTCTGTAGTGTCACACCCATCACTGTTACTTATTTTCAGCAAAGTAAAATGAAATCAGAGTAACATCTCAGGCTAATTAAAACATTCTTTTCCAGCTTACTCTTAATTTTATATCCCTTAGCCACTTTGCATCTTGTGTCAAAACCACAAGTTTGGTATTTGAAAGCTCACTCACTCTCACTAATCCTTCACAGAGGGGAATGATGATATTTTTTAGTTCTGAAATGTAGAATAAAGAATCTGTAACAGATCTAGCCACTGGGTAAAAACACTAGAGCTCAAAACCTGCTGTAGGAACAATTGATTTCATCTTGTAGTCCATCAGCTAATCATAAGAACATGACTAGAAAACAAGCTCAGTATCATCTCTATCAATATCCTCACTTAAAAAAAAAAAGTTATAAAAATCCAACTCAAAAGAAGTCAGGAGTATGGCAATCAAATGTATGAGAAAAAACCAAAACTAGTCTGTCTGTAAAATTTTGGTCCTTGTTAACAGAGATTACTTGTCTAAAGGACACCTTTTAAAAAGGCATAATTTAAACAGAAAGGCAGGAAAATTATTTGAGCTCACTAAATGAATGCACATGACTAAAACATGAAAAAATCAAGCTTGACATTCAAGATACATCTGAAGTTAAAGGGCAAGAAAATCTAATAAATCAGAACATTTTTATGTCATAAAAGCACAAAAATCTCTTCCATGTCTTTCAGTCACAGAAGCATGGCTTATATTATGATTTTCTATTTATTTTAAACTAAGTAATATCTCGCAGTTACAGCGTTCAGAGAAAATTGGCAATGTTAGACTTATGGGCAAGAACATGAACTGCCCAACTTTTAAGACACCTTTATTAGATGATCCTTAATGCCTGATTCTGGTTACTTAGTACAAATTTAAGAATGTATTAATGAAGTGGGAAGGCAAGTCATGCAATGAATAGATAAAAGAGGAATCTGGAGAGACACAATCCTAGATTCAGATCAAAACCACAAATATTAAAATAATGTCTCTCTTTGAAGCATTTACCTCATCAGCATTATCTTGTTTTATCCTTCTAAATGGCCTATCTGGCAATGCATTAATATATCATTACCATTAAGAAGCTGAGAGAAAAAAAAAAGAAAAAAAAAGGAAAAAAAAGAATCAAAGAAAAAGGGTCAAAATTTGGCCCTTACATATCTCGCTCTTAGGCAAGCTGCAAGGTATTATTAGTTTAATACAAAAAGATAGAAATTAATTTTCGTATCAAAAAATGTAGACATTATTTTTAGTATCTATCAAAATGATCTTTTCACACTACCAACTACACTATTGTTAGAAAGTGTATTTTAATGATAGTTCTTCTTAACACTTTCTTAAGTAGTATAAGGAAAACAACTAACAAAATAGAAAGGAACAAAAATTAATTAAAAAAAAAAAAAAAAACAAACAAACAAACCAAAAACTTCTCCGATATTTAACATATCAGAAATAAATGGCTACAACATGACCAGGGTCCCTCTGGATTATATAAGCAGGGCTTCAATGTTCACTTTATGAATCAAATTTTGAAGCTGCAATTTAAACCTTGATAGGAAAGAAGTGGTAATGTTTTGCTCTCAGGAATGTCAAGGACCGCCCTTTGGTCCTGGCATGTCAAAGGCTGGAACCAGACAAGTCATAGAGGATATGGATGTGAGCCTCACATGTTCTTCACTGCTGGGCAGAAAGCGAAAAGGACTCATGATCCCACTTGGGCAGAGTGTCCTGTCAGCTCCTCAAGTACAGTCGCCTCAGAGTGAAGGTCTGCTGTGCTGTGGCTGCAGCTAAACACCATTTCCTTGCCTTGGGCATGTAATCCATGGGCCACACTCTGCGTGGGGCCAGAGGCAGCTGCAGGGACAGAGCTTCCTGATAACACAGATGTCTCCTTGCAGTGGGGCTAAGGCACTGAGGCTGATTTGTCACTTCACAGCTATTTGCTCAGTCGAAGCCACCAGACGAAAACTAAGCAAATTTTTGTGTGTATGTGTGTGCCACCAGCTAAGCAGCAATTGACCTTTCAGAGAAGACTTATGCCACTGTCCTCTCATTGTAGCTGTCTTTAAATCACTGTGCTACTAATGCACTGTATTAATAGCAAGACATCTCCTTGGAAGCATGAGTCATTTACTCTTTTAGACTTGTGGGCTTCCTTTCTTCTGAATCACAGCAAGTTTATCCTGGGATAGGGCATACTCCTCCCTACAGGGACCAAAAAGTGGTGGGGGAAGGAATAAAATTACTTAGATTAAGAGAACAAATCTCTGAAAACAGATGATGTAGTCAATGACCTTTGTTCCCTTTTTCTTTCCTCTCAAAATTTAAGAAGTTGAGTGAAGAAATGTCAGTGTTCCCACTAAAGAGAGTTTACAAATTATATTCCACATCTACACAGAGGGCATTGTGCTTTTGGAAATAGAAACCATCCTGTTTTTTTCTCAGATCAGCTAGGTACATCCTCACCACCTGCGCATTTAATATCCAAAAATAAGTAGCATTAGGAGAACAACAAGAGGCAAGAAGTCCTGCTTTGTTTAACCTGAGAATTGCTATATGCTTATCCAAACCTTATCTACATCCTCCTACAAATATGTGAGCCTCTGGGTATGAGAAATATTTAGACACCTGCTACTGAAATTAATGGGAGCTGCAAGCACGGAGTTCCCAGGACAATCAGGTATCTTAAGTCTACAAAATTAGGTTGAAAATCTCCCAGGAACAATTTTTCTCTCTCATCATATTTACTACTTCCCACTAGGAAGGACATATTTTAAGTACAGGCTCATTTGTGTTATGCTGGTAATCCTGATTTATGTTTTTTTATGAGAAGCAAACAGGAGACAGGGCATTATTAAAAAAAAAAAAAAAAAAACAAAATGTTTTACAGCAACTGAAAAGATTCAGCGTCTGAAAATGGGATTGGCTCAAGATTCTGAGTGGATTTTCAGTGTGTTGCAATTTTCATCCCAGCAGATTAAGCTTTATGTAATAAAAGTGAGGTTTCTCTGAAAAGTGCAAGGAAAATAGCTTCTTAGATCCCTTCTTACAATGCAAAACACATGGGCGTGCTGCTGAACTCATGCACTGCCTTTTTGCACTCAATGGTCCCTTTGCAGATGCAAGAGTTTTGGGAAAGAATGAGGACTGCAGCTTTCAGCCTGGTAGGATCAGGACAGCAATTTACACACTCTAAATCAAGAGAAGAGGGTTCTTTTCCATTTAAGTACTCCCTTCAGGAAAAATGGCTTTAGGATGGCTTCTGCAGTTTCTAAAGCTTAAAATGATCCCCTGGAGAAAAAGGATATGGTTATGAGGAAGAACAGGTACTGTAAAACAGTTTGCTGCAAAGGTCCATAGCAGATGAGAGGAACTGGCTGGTTTACTTGTAATTCTGCCTTGTTCAGCTTTATGGCTTTGGTTGCAATTTAAAAATAAAGCCAAATTTGTGGTTTAATTGGCTGGTTCCAACACTCAACAAGTACTCCAAGATAAAAAAGGGCACGCACATTTTAGTGGAATGAAAATATATCTAATCCCACCGAATACCTTCTTTGTACTCATCCTCCACAAGTATTCATGAGAAGTACTATTTTCTTTTCCCCATCCACAAAAAAAAAAAAAAAAAAAAAAAAAAAAAAAAAAAC
>VZRN01003464.1:4709737-4771741 GCA_013397935.1 Dasyornis broadbenti | reverse complement strand
AACAAACCAAAACAGAAAAATAAAAAAACAAAACCAAAAAACCCCCCAAAATTACAAAAACACAAAAAACCCCAAATCAACACATTCATGGCAGTCAAGTCTCTCACAGCTGATGCCAGAGGTGAGTGCACATGGACCACACAACTCATAGTTATGATGATAGACCTTTGTTCCCCCAGACAAAGGTTGGTATATTACAGTTCCTACAAGTTTGAGGGTTGCTGGACATTTTGTGAGACACCACTGGGTGATCCAGGCAATGACCACTGGTGTCAAGGGTGTGTGGAGCTACAGTGCTGGAGTGAGCACTTTCCTCCTCCAATCCTCTCCATTAGTCCAGGGCACTGAATGTGATGCCAAATGTAAGATAAGGGCAATTCAAAAGGTGGTCCAAGATATTATAATCCTGGATGGGGCATCTTGAACATCATCGGTTGGAAACAGAAGCTGAGATGAGCTTGGGTTCATCCTGCAGAAAAACCTGGGCACTGACACATTACCTGAAATTCAAACATTGGAAGCTGTGGCTGTGCAAATTAACCACAATCTTTCCAAACTCCACTAATGCATTGTCTTGGGGATAATGTAGCATTTCCTGTCCCAGCCTCTGCAAGGGTTGTGTGACTAGAAGTGACTTTGGGGAAACGGAATACTTGTCCCTGTAGTTACAACACTCTCCCAAGGCATGTTTCTGTGGTGCTGACTAACATTTGGGGACTCTGTAGGCGCAGCTGTCTCTCCCTTGTTGCCCTCCATGTGCCTCCACCAGCGTCATTTGAACTAAACCAGGCCTGAGTAGAGGACTTCAAACAAGCTTTCATGTGTCCTTTGGAAACTTATGAAGTCCTACCTAGGTGGTACTGCAAAAGAGAGGTGCCCAAGAGCAAGTTCTGCTTTCCAATCACATGAATTTGTAGCACAGTTATCCATCTGCCATTGTAACCTGGCTGGTGATGAGCTGAATGTCCCCATAAGGTTCCCTTCTTTTAACTATTGGCACTTTTGTTTTTCAAAAAACCCTCTGCAGCAACAATGATGGCAATGAATTCCTCACCAGTCCAGTTCCCTAGACTCAGAATGAATGGGGCTCTTTGCATTCATCACATCTGCAGGAGATCAAGGGTCTGACTTTGAGCGTATGTGCACAGCAACTTGACAGTGCACCAGCACAGTGAGATCAGATCCTTCCTTATAACACACGGCTAAGCTATGGAATGCAGAGCTGTAGGCTGTTGTGGGTGAGAAGTATTTCTGGGCTTAGAAAAGGTTTTAGAAAAGTGCTTACTGGGCAACCTCAAGGCCTATCAAGAAAGAACTCTTTTTTTGGTTCAGGACTTCCCTGACCTACAGGTTGCTGGAGAGTTGAAAAATATGCTAGCAAAGGGTCACTTTATCACAGAATCACAGAGTCAAATAGATTGGAAAAGGCCTCTGAGATCATGGAGTCCAACCTGTGACTGAACACCACCTTGTCAACCAGACCATGGTACCAATTGCCAAGTCCATTATTTCCTTAAACACCTCCAGGGACAGTGACTCCACTACCTCCCTGCACAGCCCATTCCAATGTCTAGTCACACCTTCTGTGAAGCAAAGGGTGATTACTCACCTTTGTCTAACACTTTCATCTCTCCTGGCCATCAGCCATTGGCCATCCCTTGGTGAAATGCTAACTAGGCAACGCAGATATTTAACCGGACTTTTTATAGACATTCTCACATTCTTTCTCTTTTGACTTGCTTTGCTTTGCTTTGCTTTGCTTTGCTTTGCTTTGCTTTGCTTTGCTTTGCTTTGTGCGTGTGTGTGTGTCTGTGTGTGGTTTTTTTCCAGGCAGGGGATGGGGGGTAGGGGGAAAGGAGGGAAGGGTGGGGAGCAGACAAAGCATCTCAAGAAGTAGAAGGAATTCTTGCTAAAGGCTAAACCCTTCTTAGATTTTCAGGTTTCATACAGAACTAGGCATGAGTCAAAATCCCAGGTCTGAAGAGCCCAAAGCTGAGATTTAAGATTTCATGGCCTTATTATGCATGTAATCATTTTCTCATACTGCCTTCAGGAAGGCTTGTTAGAGAGTAGGATTTTCATTTTCTTCCAGTACAGCTGCAAAAATGCATTTGGCAGTGTGTAAATTAGCTGATGTAGCTATCCCTTCAGCTCCACTGACCACTACGCTCACCTCACAGGCTAGAAAATTCCTGCTGAAGCTTCACCATATCTCGTTGAAACAGAGATGCTGTTTAGATATACTGGTATAATAAGCTCCAGTTTCCATGTGCTAATAATTCTAGAGTGCTTGTAAGGGTGCCTAATAATATATAAAGGTTCAAAAGAATGGGGAGCAAATGCACATGGGGTGAATGGACATAAGAAAGAAGATGCTTCTGCCTATCTTACACTATTAAATGTAGGATATATGGGAGGTCTGAATAAATCTTTCAGGCTTTCTGTCACATAAAGGTAGACTCCAGTTTCCCATTTTAAAGATGAGTTTAATAACGTGAATGATAGAGCCAGATTAATTTTGTTTTCATCTGTAGGTATTATACCAGTGGGAAATGCCATCTGATAAAGGGTCTGATTCAGCTACCAACCTTTCTTGAAAAGGCATGACAGAATAAAAGCTGTCTTCAGAGGACATTGATGTATTTATGTACTGAAATTAAAAAGTAGATGCTTCCGTCTTTGCTAAAGTTGACCAAGTATATGTCACATTTCTTCGGCAATCGGGCATCTTGGTTTGGTGTGAACACTGTTCTGGTGCTGTGTCTCATCATCAGTGACCCTGCTTGCTGTTCTTGAAGGCTTTTTTTTTTTTCCACATGTAATAAGCTAACTTTTTGAGTTATCAGATCTCAGTTCTGCATAAGGAGAAGAGTATTGTTCCTAGGGAGCGAAGAGACTGTTTTGAAGCTGAGGAAATAAAAGGCAGTGAAGTGTCTTTATTTTCATTCCAGTCTAGCACAGCTCACTGCTGGCAAGCTCAAATCTAGGTGGAATATCTATCTTTGACAGTCTTGGGATATCAGCAAAATTAAAACTCTGAGCACAGAGGGTTTTTCTTTTAATTGGGCTTTCTGCCTCCACTAACAAATTGCAAACATAGACGGAGCACAGATGTAAACAAAAACCTGCGTGTAGAACCCCTTGCACTGTACAAATAGACATCAAACAAACTTCTCAGCATAAGAGCTCTTTCTGCACTACCCCCTGCATTCTTTTTACATATATACAAATATGCAAACAGAACCACATATTTCCATTTGCCTTTTTTTAGCATTAGAAAGTGTGGGCATTTATCCCCAGCAGACTGTTTATAATGATGCTCTAGGTTTAGCTGCATTTCCCCTTTGGCTTTTCTCCTGAAGCAGAGAAGCATTTGCACAGAGCACACCAGGTGTTACTTTCATATCCTCAGACATACTGGAATATATTAACACAAACACTAAATCAAAACACAGCAAAATTAATGATCACTGCTAGGCTGGAGAAACCAAACTCCTTATTACCAGACAAGACTTGTGTGTATTGTTTCTGTTATCTTAGTTCCTGATTAATATAAAATCAGATACCAATAGCTAATTAGCAGTTCTAATTATTGGTTTGAGTTTGCATAAATTATGCCAAAATGCCCAACTTTCTCTTGCTTTAATCAATATAATATGTCAAAAAGTTGCTTGGGGTTGTAAGATAATGAGATAACTAAAGCAGTATCCTGTACACTTCATTATTATAGGCTTCAGTAAGAAAAAAAAAATCAGTATTTCCAAATTATCCCCACTTAAAGTATGCAGTCTGAAGCCTACTGCTCATCAAGCAACTGCTCATCAGCCCAGATACTCTTGTAACTACTGCCTGACAATCACACTATCAAATAAAATGCAGATTGAATAATGTAAACGGTTGTATCTTTTTCAGAACCCTCAACATCCTGAACAATACAAATGGCACCATTTTTTCAATGTATGGATTTAATCTTTGTCTGGATTGGCCTCTTGAGAGTAACATGTAATCCTCTGAGGGCACAATTTTGGCAAAAACTAATTCTCATTCAGACATGACCCTACTGCAATCCAAGTTCACTTCCAGGGCACGGTGGCCTGCTCATGCTTGTAATGCTAATCCTTTAATGCAGGGGTTACTTCTATAAGCACCATGGTCATTTGCAAATGAAGTAAATTCTTTAATTTCCTAAAAAGCTGACTCCTATCTCTCACTTTCATCTGCTGCTTTAAAGCTCTTCATTATGAATAGATTCAAGTGATTTTAGTAGAAAATAAAATTTTATGTATTAATGGCAGAAGTGAAGAAGAAAAATATCACTGCAGTGAAAGGAGTGGAAACAAGCACAGTGAAAATGAGCTTTATGGCTCATATATTTTTACATTATAATCTTCATAGTGTTAGGCAGCACTGTTCTTCAGCTGTACAAATAAAACTACTCTTCATCCCAAATCTTGCCAAATTACTTAAATATCTAAAAGGTGATTTCAGTGGAACTTGGGCATCTAAGTCCAAAAAAAGTGATTATCATAATGTATTGTTTGCTTGCATTTGTGCCAATAAAGTTCCCTAAGAGACAAAGGTTTTGCAGGTGTTCACAGTCCCTTCCACCTTGGCTATCACAAGCAGTCTGTCACTTGGGCTTTGCTTGAACTCGTTCAAAGTCTACCATTAAGATTTCCCTAACAAGATTCTAAAAGGGAGAGATCCCATTGCCATGTAATGTTCACACACTGGAAAAGCTATGTTCTCCGCATAATATACATGTACTGGCTATTGATGCCACCTGTTAAGATTAGGATAGGATGAAATTAAGACCCAGCTAGACCAGAGTGGGGAAAAAAATCCTCTCTTTGGTGAGAGGAAGGTTCATTTAGTTGTTAATTTAGATGGGAGTTTTGGCTGCTGCACAAGAGAGTCCTACTGTCTTTCCTTTGCTCTTGCCATTGGCTCTGTCTGTTTTGAACTCCACTGAAGGGCTCTCATCCTTGCCCCAGCAGCAACAGAAGTTTAACTTCTGTTAGTCTGGTCTTCAGACTCCACACAAAGAACCAAGTGTTTTTGATGGTTGTGGTCACAGAAAACAACACAAAACTAGTTAAATCCTGCATTCTGAATGATCCTTTCTCATCACAAGGGACAAAAGACTAGCTTACAAGTCCAGATCAAAATTTCACACCTGCTGCACATTTACTTAGGGCAAGAATTTCCTCATATGTTTCTCATGCTATTAAGCCATTAAAATTAAAAGAATGTGGGAAGGAAGGTGGAAATAAGAATCCAGATTTAAAATTGGAGGTTAGATTCTTCCAATAATGAGACCATTTGCTTTTCAAAACTATCAATCACACCTTTGCTTTTAGAAGGAATGGAAATTGAAGAATTCCTCCTCATAGCAAGATCAAGGGATGGGATATAGTCCTGGCAGTGGAACCCAAAAAAAGCTTATCCATTAAAGGAGCACAATGGAAATAGTTGCAGCATAACACCTTCAGCTGTGACCTTGAAGAGCAATCCTTCTGGATTCAAAGGACATTCTTTCACAATGAAAAACCTGGAGACACTTACGGTAAACTATGGAAGAACAGAAATATAAGGACTATGGTCGGTATGGGTGCTCTGGGAGAAAGTCTGGGTCTTTTCTTGAAAGCAGGTGAGGATACTGTTGAAATAAACAAAATAATTAGTGCTTTGTCATGGGACTCTTGGAGGGGGTTGGGTGGCAGATGTCAGAAACACATGGATATCTCCCAAGTGAACAGCAAGAGATATTAAAAAAGAAAAACAATTGGGGGTCATAACCTGACAGGTAATCAAGAAATTGAAATGTCTGAAGAATGACAGAACTTTGAGGCCAGATGGGATCCTGCATGCTGGAAAAATATGGCATTCAGAGACGGGGGAAAGAGTAATCACTTTAGTGCCCTGCAGATTTATAATGTATATCCATAACGGCAGCACCTGTGTATGCAAGTGCACTGTATGAATTCATTTCATCATTTATGACTTCTGAGTACATAGCAAATTTACTTTGCCTTTATTTTTGTTTCTAGACAAAACTGTTACATTTCAGTCTGAACTTTGTTGCCCTCCTCTTTTGTTCTGACTGCCACTTCACAATTGAACAGCAAATGAATACACTTACAGCCGCTTTATTTCTTCATTGGTACAGAAAGCGAAAGAAACTAACACCATTATCCTCCTTCAGAAGCCACAGCCCTCCTTGGTAAATTGTTCCCATTCAGAACGTCTGTGATGATAGCCACAGTAATTCTTTGTTCTTAAGCACCCAAATAATCCCTCAACCCATTTGTTTGATGAACAACACCTTCATGTGTTTCAGTAAAAAAAAAACTGGTCTCTCTATAGCAAGTTTAAAATTGTGTCATTAAAACCAAAATGGAATAAAACAAAGGACTCTTCTTGTGTAGGGTGCAATGTATGCAGTGTATGCATGCAGAGTGTAATGCATCTGAGATATGAGATGAGGATGCAGAGTTTGCAGCTGCTTCCCCAGTACAGGAACAGAAATACACACTATGCTAGCAATGCTAATCCTTTGCCCATGTCTGACAAATTCACTCCTGGTTGTACATGCTGAAATTTTGAGTTTGAGAATCAAGACATAATCCACAACACTAAGAATACTGCACTTTCAGGTGTCCCTTGAAAAAGTCAAAATTTTACCTCAATTCAACCAGACCATCTGCAAAATAGACAAAATAATGTTATGCATTGCTAGTGGAGGAATCTAACTTTTTTTCTAGGACTTTTTGGTGTGTGGTTTTTTTTTTCGAGTCAGGAACTGGAGACAGGATGTCCTGCCAGAGGAATGCTAGCTGTGGGGTGAGTGCATGAGTGAATGTGATACAACAGCAGGCACAAGTTTTTTTGTTGTTTTTTTCCTTTCTTCTTCTGCAGCCAGAGTCTTTTTGTTGCCACAGTATTGTGCAGCTTTCTGAAAACCAGCCAGGAAGGTAGTGGATCTACAGCTTGAAAGGAAAAGGCATTTGCTTCATCCTCCTCCAGAGGCTGGTGGGGAGGGAGCAGAAGCCAGCACCAAGGGGTGAAGAAATGTAGCCCAACAGAGTGTGGTGCCCACCAGTAGCCCCCTACTCAGCTCAGATGCTGCAGCCATAGGCACATCTCAGCAAAAACATCTTCAGTTTTAATGGAGCTACAGCAGTGTCTCTTACTCAGCCAGCTGTGTTTCAAAAGGCTGGACTCACTGCTAAAGCCAGTCTGGTGATGCAGACTTGGGCCTGGTGCCTCCGAAGTATTTGTTTAGGTGTCTAATTCCTTGAATAGCTAGATGTCCACCACCTTTGAGGAACTACATCTTCAGCCAAGGTCATTCAATAAAGAAATGCTATATTGTTATGAAAATCATGTAATAGTTATTTTTTTCATGCATCTCAGTGCCTCACACTTATCTGTGCAGGCCTCCTGAATGATAGGAAATTATTGTCTCTGTTCAGAAACATGGTATTAGAGCATATAGTAGGTTAGGTCCATTGCCTAAATTCACACAGGGAACTCGCATCGTAGTTAGGTTTAAATCCAGGTCTCCTAAGTCCCAGCCCAGTGTACTAGACAGGCTCTCTTCCTCCTCTGAAAAGGTGACTAGAAAAGGCTCTGAAGCAAGAAACATGCAGTGCTTGTCTAACTGCAGCAGTAGGGAAAAAAAATTAAATACTACTCAGAGTCAGGCTGGGGGAAATTCTGATTTAATTATGAAAAGTCAGCATGAATTCTTGAAAGCAAGCTTGTGCTTATGACTCTGCTTATGGGATTTTTTCAGGGTGGATAATAAAAATATCTGATAACAGGGATCCATACATTCTGTTTAACTAGATTTTTCTGTAGAAAAGTCAGTTTCTTTGTGTCGAATGTCTGACTTTGGGAAGCAAAGGGATGCAAAAGAAATCCCCTTTTAACTTCTGCCTGTGACAGCTTTCCATTAGAAACTACAAAGATTTCTCTCTTACATCACAAAGACAGGGATAAGGAGACAGCTTTAAACCTCCGGGATCTTCGAAACAAGATCAAGAACATTCGAAAGAGAAAGTTGCTCATGGGGCCGCTCACACTGGGACTCACCAAGCTGATGCAAGTCAGTCAGTGGCTGCTGGCGGCCGCAGAACATATCCTCCATCAGCCCCTTCACCTCACAGACAGTTTGCCCTTGGCTGAGGAGGTGCTTGCAGCCACAGGAGGTCTGGAGACCCCTGACCAACTCCTGACCCACGGGGAAAGACCAATGGCTTTCAGATATGCCCCCTTTCTTCCTATTCTGTTTCTCTGAATTTGTCTTGTCAGCCTTCTTGGGATATCTAATTTCAATAAACCATGAACCAGCTGAAATATTTGTTTAAGAGGTAACCATGTATGCTAATGGTTTAACATGTAAGGACATGACTAAAAGAGAGTAACAAGGATTAGTCTGAGAATCAATTTTCTCCACTTTATATATCAATGACCTAGAAGAAAGAAGATGCAGTAAGTGGATTACACTTGCTGATGATATAAAGTGAAAGGGCAGTCAAAACAAAGAAGGAGGGCAACAAAATTCAGTATATATAGTTTAGGATCTGGAGACAGATATGTAGCTTCTAAGTTTCAAAGTATGTTAGGTAATTAGTCTGGGAATAAAGAAACAAAACGAGAATATCCACCCAATAGCCACACATTACAAAAGATTACAGAAGTACAGTAGAAACTTCTATCAGCAAAAGCAAAATTGCTGAAGAGCAGAAACTGGAAAAAAAAAAATCTCAAAACTGGAAAAAAAAAGTCTCAGAAATAGAAAATAGAGAAAGGTAACTGTAAAGCAGGAAAAAAATATTCAAATGCTGTAAATGAGACTAGTTTTATGACAAAATATTGCATATTTCTAACCAGCTATGAAAAACATGTTGTGGGAAAAAAAGTGGTAGAACAGGCCTCTGCCAGAAACTGACAGCTGTTGAAATATCTTGATTATCCAGGGACTGGAGATGAAATCCAGGTTTGTATGGCTGGGGATAGAAGATTAAAAGGAGTCCTTGCTGCAGTACACACAATCCTAAGAGGGAAAGAGAGGATAAAGGACAGGAGTGTCTGGGAGCTGTGACACTGCCCAGGGCAGGGAGGCACGGACATCAGAGAAGGGTGGGCACCAGGCAGGACTTGTCTGCTCAGGAATGGAATCCCCTGACAGAGCAAGGCCAGCACAGGCACTGGAAGCACAGACAATTTAAAAAGTGGTTTGCCGTGTATTGTCGAGCCCCCGGAGGGATCGGTCACAGCCTGGGACGGCTGCTCTTCCCCACGGCTGTCCACGCCCTGTCGGGAGCCCACAGAGATGAACAGGGATTTCTGTGCTGGCCGCAGTGAGGGTGCAGCGGAGCCCTGGTGGAGAGCGGCCTTACTGTCGTTCTGGTTTTCCTGCCAGCAGCCACTAACGAGTTCTCTGGCTCTGCCCCTGTGGCGGCTGCTGCGCCGGGCCGGCCCTGGGCCTGCTGCCTGCGGCTCTTTAGGAAGCTCACCCTGCCCCGGCCGGCCCCAGCCCTCCTCTTTCCTTTCCTCTCTGTGATGTGCTCTTGCTGCTCATTTCTCACAGCCATTATGCCATCTCGCTCCTTCCTGCCCCTGCTGCCGCAGGTGCTGCAGGAGCGGCCGTGTCCCTGCCTCGCCTCCCTCTCGGGTGTCTGGGCGCAGCCCAGACCGAGCCGGCCCCGCATCGCTCCGCTGCCCGTCCTCTGGCACCTGTCTGTTCTCACAGTCCCTCTGGGTTATTGCTGTCGCTGAACGGCACCTCCTGGGCCCCTTCTGACACACATCACACTCGGGTGACTCTTGACATCTGCTGCTGACTCCGTCCAGAGCGGCTGCTTCCTCAGTGCTGCGCCACTGGCCCAGGGCAGGGCAGGCAAGGACGGTCAGTGTATGCCCACTGCCTCACCAGCCGCTGCTAAAGAAGAAGACCCTGCTACACAGATTGCATGATTTTTTGGTCCTTTTTAGCAGAAGCTCCTGAGCCCAGTGTCTGAGAGCGCTGGAAATTTCAGTAGTGTTTTCCTCTCAGCCTTGAAATAAATGTTAACTGAATTGTGAAAAGCAAACTATTGACCATGTTTGTCTGAACAGATTTGTCAGAACAATATTCAACCTTGCACTATACCCTGTGTTTCTTCTTTGCTCCACAAGGTGTTGGATTCAAATCCTTTAGCTGATACTCCATGATCAATTTTGCTTTCCCAAGTCTTGATAACAATTCCGAGCCAGCGGATCTGTCCAGCAGTATGAATGCCCATCCATAGCCCTCACCACAACCAGCCCAGTGGAATCAAGCCCTCACACAGCTTGCAGAAAGGCCTCGGAAACCCAACAATGTCCTATACTCCGCGAAAGGAAGCAGATGGGGAGTCCTGGTCCTTTGCCAAGATCAGGTACAGACCCAGCTTGCTCCCTTCCAGCATCTTCTGAGTCAGTCTGAGTGCATCACAAACCATGGATAGTCACAAACTGTATTTGATTAGTTATAATACTAAAATAAATGGAATCATTTGGGTTGTGTGACTTTCCCTGTGACAGAAAAAGCCAGAAGCAACAAATTCCCCAGTGGGCATGTATGATTAATGTATGATGAATTTATAATATTTTTGCTTTTGACAGACTTTCAGAAGAAGTTGAGACCTGGTCTGCTTTCACTCTTTCTAAATAAAATTGCACTTTTACTTTTTCTGTCAGAAAACTTGCTGATAAGCCAGAAAAGATCAGAGAAATAGATGCATTTGGGAGAAGATTTTACATTATTATTGGGTCTTTGTTCCAAGCAATTTCTGCATCTTAGGGATCAAGGTGAGTCTCCCATAATGCACCTGCTAGTAAGCAGGTATTAAAAGAAAGTCTTTCTAGGCATTTATCTTTGAGACATCAGACTGCAAGATGAAAAGATGACCTAGGGATTTGCTGACCATCATAGACAACGGCTTGCTGTGATTAAAGCTATGTATGTTACCTGGACAAAGCTACATCAAAGTGCTAATTAGGGAACATGTGTTTCTAACTGGTACCCTCTGAGGCTAATATGCTTTCATTTGTGTTAAAACCCATGACTGATGCAAAGAATCAGTGTGAACTAGAAACATATATCTATATAATGGACAGTATTACTGTACTCTCATCTTTTCTGTGATATATTTTCTTTATGAAGAGAAACAAAATTTGTGTTTATCTCACAGTGCTGAGACATCCAATTAAAGAGCCTTGTCCTACAAAATCATCTGCCTGAAAGTAAAAATGAAAGAAAATTGGTTTGATTCATTTATTCCTGATGATAAGTACTTAAATATCAGTTTTCAGGAGATTGTAATCCTATAATATTCCCCAAAGGCTTGCTGTAATGGGGATAGACCATACTTACACAAAGAAGAAGAGAAAAACATCACCCACACATTGTACACGAATATAGATGCTTTTCAAAACTGTCTCATTTACCGAGGCAAGCAATTGATAGCTAACAGATGAAGCATCTCATAGAACAAACACATATATTGGTACTGAAGCAGCCAGGATGCAGCGTGTGCTGTGTGTGAGAGATGCTGCCTGGTTTGCAGCACCTCGTGCTCTGTATGCCCCTCTGGTTATGGCAGGTCTGTTGGGAAGACTCTTCTGCGGGGAATATTGCCTTCCTCTCCAGAGCTGACACATAACAGACAGGGATACAACAAATCAAGTCATACCAAAGTAGGGAAGGACATTATTCACCCTTGAGAAAAAAGCATCCAGCTATTCTCCTACCGAGTCACAAAACTGCATACACTTAAGTGCAAAAGAAACCAGACCCATCTTTTCAAGTCAGACTGGTTTTGATACTCTTTTATCTAAGGAACAACAGAACCCAATTGTTTCTTGGTTGGGTATAGACCATTTGGAGGCCATATGGACATCCAGGTTTTATTGCACATGCAAAGGATATTTTACAGTAACAAGTCTACACTCTCAGTGCTTCTTGACTGAGGGAGGCTGCAGGGAGATCAAACAAGTTTTTCTTTAAAGAAAACACAACAGTAGGACTAATGCTACTAAGTGCATTACATTTACTGTTCCACTTCATCTGGTATAGGTAAGGGTAGAAAAGGTCTATTGAAATGACTGCAAAGGTAACAACCCTTCAGAAACTCAACTGCTTTCATTTATTGCTTACTCGAAGAAATAATTAGGGTTCTCACTTCTTGCCTAATGACTGCTAATGGTCACTTTATTCTTGAAAATTTTACAGTACTTTGACAGCTGAAAGGTAAGGTAATTGTGTAAAAATGTTTATCGGGAATGGCCCAATAAAAATATTTTCTTTCAGGCTATGAAGGCCTGTGCCTATCTTTTTCTGCAGAGAGGTGGAATGGAGTAATTTGTTTCATAGTGTGCAGACAAAGGAGGCAGGCAATAGGAATATATAATGATAATTCAGCCTAAGTGCTATGAATGTGAAAGGCCATTCTGGCCAAACAATGCTCTACCAATATGAGCTCCTGATTTTTCTTTGGATGCTTTTCATGAAGAGCAGGTTTCTTTCATCCTTTACACAAAGTAGTTTAAATTTGTATCTGAGAAAACTAGAGGCAGCACTCTGTTATTCACTTACCCACACACTGCTTCCACTGCAGAGGTGTTAGTTAAAGACATGGGCGAGTGAACAGCTCTAAAGTGCCCAGCCATGGCAGGGATGTACACAGGTCTCCCAGAGGTGCCAGGACTAGAGGGAGTGTGAGGCAGAAGACAGTTCTTTTATCAGTAAAAGCTCAACTGGACTGAAGCAGTACTGGCCTGGCTAGGAAAGGAGTTATAGCTGAGGAAGGGTTTCAGTACTTGGCCCATCACTTGCCTAACAGAAATGTCATCGTAATCAGAAATGTATCATTTCCAGTGCAGGCGTATGAGAAATCTTTGGTTTGTCTATTATGGCTGATTCCCTACTTCCAGTGACAAAGCAAATGTAGACTTTGAATCCGCAGGCTCCTGACTCAGCATCATCAATAATTGATCTGTTAAAGCAGTTCCTTCTTGTTGAATGGCACTTTGTTCACAACTAGAGCCTGTTGCACGGAGACCATTGTGCTTTTAAAAACTAGACTGTTCTATACTAAAATTCTCCCAATATAAACATGCTTTTCAAACATTTTATTGGCTTTGTCAAAGTATAAAATCCCATTTTTTCCACATATTCACAATAATTCAAACTTAGATGCCAATCACTTTTTCATTCCCAGGAAACAATTTTTTTACCATGGAATACATTCCATTCCTGTCACGGCACAAAGTGAGCTATTTGAAGAGGATAAATAACACTTAAGGAAATATATTTTTCCCAACTTCTGCCATACTGCTTTTAAAATTCTATTTCCCATTGTATTTTCTCCTACAACCTGGCTTTGTGATGCTGCTGTTTGCATGCAGAAGCTATTTAAGTGGAACGTTGCACCTCACTTGTTCAGAGCTTATAATGAAGAAAAATGTGCAAAAGCATTACTTTGCAAAAAACAGATAAGTAAGCATACTGCCTGTCAAATTTTGTCACCCTTGTTTGCCATACAAAAAAAAAATAAACAACTGCATAAGCCTGGTACAAGAGTCTGCAATCCACAGGGCATGAAATGTCTTGGGGACTAAGTTTGTATTCTGCATTTCTTCATACATCTCACTAATCCTCTATTTCTTTTCCTAGGCTGCAGATTCTGCAGTGTATTACAAAGCAGTAGCTATGAGGCCCCTTAAATGTATCTGGGATCAATCTCTTATGAGGCATTATCTCATTAAAACTGGCCCAAACCCCAACCCACTCAGTGATATTTAGATTTCTACATCAAGCTGATAGAAGGAAAAGAAGCATGACACCAAGGCATTCAGCAGAGAGTATGCATTCCTTCACAAAAAAAAAAAAAAAAAAAAAAAAANTAAAATATGTTTAGGCTAGTGCATTTTATAAAAAAAAAAAAAAAAAAAAAAAAAAAAAAGAGGGAAAAGCTTTTTTAGCTTAACTGCTTTCATAAGCAGCCAGAGGAAAGAAAACTGCTATTAAAACTATTAAGCTACTCTTCCCCAGTATCTGTCTGACGCTGGTTCTCTGTGTTACTCATGGCATCTGGCAGTGTTTTCACTTAAAACAGGGTTGCTGTTTGTTTTTCTTGCCAGCTCTGCAATCCAGATCTGCTTTTATTTGGGGAAAGTGAGACTATTTGGTGATGCTCCTGACAGAAAGACAATAAGCAGTTTGTATGCATCCCGTGTACATGGGCTCGCTGCTCCACTGGGTAATGGGACTGAGCTGCAGGAGAGAAAGGCAGAACTGTGGCTGTGCCCTGCAGTCACTCGTGAAAAGCTGAAGGCAGGATAGAGAGTGTACTGTGCTCCAGGCCCAGCCTCTGAAAGGGTAGCACACATATATTTTCTACCACCCAAAAGTCACTGAGAGCACTGGCTCCTCTGGCTTTCCCCATTCCTGATCTGACATCCCCTGTGTCCAGAGATGGAGAAGAAGATGAAAAAGGTGTCTTAAAGCACAAAAGGGGAAATCTCAACCTAAAACCTTATGTAAAGGAGAAGCTGACTTCCAGTGTGGTAGTGAAGAGCAGCACCATCCTCCTTTGCAGGGCTCAGAGGGTATGCAGAGATGTGTGTGAGAAGTTTCGCTTACAAAAGGAAGCAATTTAGGATCTTCTGTTAGAAGCCAATTATTCTGAGTAACAGGGCAAATCATAGGTACAATTGCAGAGTTCTCTCCCTACCTGGCTATGGAGGAATAGCGATGTGAAGCTCATGAATCATGAAGATAAGTATGATGCAGAGCAATAGATTTGACAAAATATTTCCTCAAATTCCATCTAAATGCAATGATAAGTTGATAAGTTCTCTCTTCCCATGCCTGTCTGAGCAAGAGATGTGACAGCCCCAGAGTGAGAAGAGATAACACAAAGTGTAGAAAATAAATTAATCCAGTTCTAACCATATGAAAGTACACAAAGCACAGAGCAGAGCTTAAAGAGAAGAGCATTTTGCTTTGTAAATTCAAATCAGAGGAGCAGATTTTTTCTGCTTCCAAGAGCACTGCAATACCCCTTGTCTCTCACAACAGGCTGAAAACCAGCATGAAGGGAGGAAATGAGGACCAAAACTAAAACAAAATCTTGTAGCATCCAGGTGCTCAAGGGAGAGAAATTTGCCTTTAGTTATGAAGTTGCTAGTAAAACCTTTGTAATAAAAATCCTGCTCCATTAAAAAAAGACTACGTTTCTATGCCAGTATTTTCCAGATTTGTCCTTCCAACATTAACTTCATTCTCTGAGGAAACTGGAAGATTAGGCTTTTCATGAACTATTTTTCACACGTTCTGAAACTAGGGTGTCAATGATGAGAATTTAGACTAGATAACGGCTGTCTGCTTTAATGTATGTCTCTACTTGTAGCAACTTTCCATGACTATAAGCAAGTAAACACAAAAATATGTGAAAATAGGAGTGTTTTCTCTTTTACTGGTTGAATTTTAGTTAAGTAGTCTCAGGGAAAAAATGGTCAAGTGTAGTATATTTGTAGGTGCTCCTTTCTTCATGATCTTCAGAGAGATTAATTGCAGGTGCAGAATGGAGTTTATGTCCTAACACTCTCTTGTGCTATAGCATGCTGTAGCATATATACCTGAACTACTTGTGGGGATATCAAATATTGTAAAGAAAGAACAGGGTTCTGCCGTTATGACTTTCTGTGATATGCCTATGGGATAGAATGGGGAATATTAGCTGTACTGAGTGGAACAGCTGGTTATCACCAATTTTCTGAGGGGGGGGGGGGGAAATTCTTCAATTATATGAAGTTCTTCAAAGATTTTTTCTTATGGGTCAGCATTACCCACTGCATGATGTCTGCCAGTATTCCTTTGCTGCTTATTTGTGAGCTGTATGTTGCTAATATTCAATACTCAACATTTTTTCCCTATGCACTGTTTGCTTAAAAGCAAAGTTTAAGGGCTTGATGAAATTGTCTTCCAGGAAACTTATGTGTATATACCTTCTGGAAAAAGAGCTCTGACACAAATGATATTAACGCACTTGTAAAGGTGGATATGACTGTGAGTATCTGCACCGATAAAGAATGGTAAAATACTAGAAATTTAAAATCCCAAATGATTGAAAAATGTTTATACTTCTGCCTGCATCAGCAAGCAGGATATATTTTTGCATATAACTGTTTTTCACCAGTAGAAGAGCTTTCCAATGCAATAGGCTGAGTCCTGGGGAAATTTCCTTTCATTTCATACAATTTTCCCCACAAGTGTATGAGTGAGATACCTTGACTTAATGATGTCATTTCAGTGGCAATTACCAAAAGGAGGAAAAAAAAAAAAAAAAAAAAAAAAAAAAAAAAAAAAAAAAGAAAAAAAAAAAAAAAAAAAAAAAAAAAAAAAAAAAAAAAAAAATGAATTCCCTGGGTGCTTTTGTTAGTTCTTCGTTATTTTCTCTTTGAAAATTATTCTTCCCTACTTCATCTTGAGCTGCCTTTTTTCAAGCTGAATAACCCTATTGCTTCTGCTGAATACACGGACATGACCACCCACACTTAGAAAAACCTTACCTCTTGCTGAGCTCCTCTGAAATGGTAGGCAGCAGGGCTCATGCAGCAATAAAACTTCATGATCACAGGGGAAGGAAATAGCGCAAGGCTAGGAATCCTCCTGCTGTTTCCATATGATTTCCTAATTTCAAAATAGGCTGAGAAATAATAGGGGGGAAGTATATTGTGAGAATTTCCTCTGTGCTCTTCTGTGATTTCCCACCTAGCCTGTTGTGAGTGCAAGGAACTCTATTAAACTACTACCCCAAAATCAGCAGCTTGGTAGCCAATCTAACAAGCAGGAAAACTTCATTCTCCACTTTTGTAAAAGGAAGTTTTCCTCTTGGACTAAGGAAGTGGAATCATAGAGGGTTACACTTTCTGACTTTTATTCTTTTTTTCTTGCCTTCCAGCAGGAATGACATCTTGATCTGGAGCATGTGAAAGGTTATACTCGTTTACACTAAGCCCTCAGTTTGGTCCACTATTGAGGTGAGATCCAGCTGTGATGATTTTGAAATGTGTCCACACAGATGGTCAGAACAACCATGGCAGTTTGGAGACTGGGATACAGACACTGTGCTGGTTTATCAGGTAGCTAGATGATAAAGGATACCAGACAAAGTCTTGATTTATCACTGAGAGCACCTACTGGGTACCACCTTTCAAAGGTATGTGGAATAAGGCATTTTGTGGCTGCAGACATCTTTCCTTCCCCATAAGCCTTTTTTCTGTAAAGGGTCAATCTGTCCATTGATAACTCAATGTAAAAGACCATATTTTCAATTAGAGTTTCATGTGGAATAAGAGTTTTAGGGATACAGAGTGAAAGATAGATGGAGGTTTTTTCATACTACAAATACCACATTGGTGGCAAAGTTACAGAAAAAATAATGATTCAGATTTTTAAAAAAATAGCTGAAATAAAAAGTGTTATAAACCATTTTGATTATGAAAACCAGGGCAAACCCAGATTTACTCCTCCACCCAGAAGACTGTCAGCTTTGCACTGCATTATGAACAACACAGCAAAATCAGCTAAGGACTATATTACTGGGTGCGTCATATACGCATTTGAAATATCTCTATTCCAATATACCATTTCCCTGTACAGCTTAATACAGTAAACTCTCTCAAGTCATCCCATCAGCCACAAATCACTTTTTGGATTGCTTTTTTTGGTTGTTTTGTTTGTTTTTGGTTTTGTTTTTTTTTCTTTTACTTCAGAACAGCCTATTAACATTATTTGAACATGCATTTTTTGTGGTTTCCTTTTCCTTTTTCTGTCTCTAAATTGATTGGTTAAAGACTAACTCGCTGAAGGAAGCAAATGAAACTGACATCATATTGTGTCAGATGATTAAGCATTCCAGAATTTTTATTTCAAAATACAGTGGATTGTTGTCCTTTAGATAGTGGGTTTTTATTGTGTTACCACCTAATGAGAGCACATGTGGTCTTCAGAACTGAAGTCACAGAGGGGAACTGCTTTTAAATCCCATGAATTTTCTGGTAGACTTGTTATTTGCTTTTCCCGCTCCTTCCCCAGGGTTTCAGGACCTTTGAACACCTCAGAAGTGCTAATGCTCTACTTCACAGAAAATGTCCTAGGTACAAACCGGCCTGCTACAGCAACAGCCAGAGTACCCCTGCACTCTGGTACTGGTCTTGCTTTGCTATTTATTTAAAGCCTGTTATGAAAGTAGGTTGTCAAAAAAAGGCCGGGAGAATGGGGAAAATGTGTACTTAGGCGAGTCACAACTGCTGGGAAGCGGAGCTCGGCCGTGCCAGGCCCCTAACTGCCTCTCCTGGTGCTCCGATCTCTCACTCTCTGGGTAGGTTGGGCTCTCCCACCGAACATTAGCACAGGCTGAATCCCATAGTGGGACTGTTGCTCAGCAACAGCGGCGAGAACAATTTGGTTTTGGACCATTCAGAAGATGATTACATTTGCTGCATGTTCCCCCCTGCCTCCCCTCCCCTTCCTTGTACCTATTCCTGGATATTGTAAATATTCATCTGAGTTTTGCATATACAGTAGTTTCCCCTCTAGGTAAAAAACATACCATCCAAATGAGCTTTTAAGAGTACTTTACTCTGATGCATGCCTACATTTCCTCTCATTCAGTAGGTAAAATGTTGCACATGAAATGGCATTGTTGGGCTTCTGGGGGTTTTATTTGTTTTGTCTATGTCAGACAAATTTCAGCCGGAGAGGGGCCGGGCTCTCTATGACAGTGCTGCTTCATTGCTTTGTTTGAGGCACATAAAACAAGTGAAGTATTTAAATAGTTGTGAACACCTGAATGACTTTAAAGCATTTGAGTAAGAGATAGGTTCAGATATCCAGATTTCCAATTTCCTTCCTAATTGTTTCTTTATCTACACATCTTTCAGCAACCCATTAGAAAACCAGTCCCACGCTCTCAACTTAAAAGAGTTTGTCTAGAGACTATAAAGCAATATTTAAATATTTGTCATACATTTCCCTGAGCTTTCACTCTCAGTAGTAATTTATTCTGAATCTTCCAGACTTCTTTCCATTAAGAAATACATAACAGTTGCAAGGGTAACTGTCTAGGTCGGTCATCCTGATCCACCCACACTTTTGGCAAGGCCTTCCTCTGCTGCTCGACAGCAGACAGAATAATCCTGGTCCTTTTGTCTCTAGTGCCTCCTTCATGCCCTGCAGAGCAGCATACAGACACCCACCCATCCATGCCATGATCACAGAAGCTAACTTGGATAACCTATTTACAAACATCACATGCAACCTTATTTCTTTCCCCCAGACATGATGGAAAACAAGGGAGAGAGAAAAAAAAACTAATTCAGAAATGAAGTTTTACTCTCTAAGACCAATATGGATATGTGTGTGTATTTGTTTTCAGTAAGAGTGGGTCCCAGTCCACTGAATCACATTGACACATTACTAATTCAAATACATAAGATCAGCAATTCCAATAGTGTGCTTTTAGTGAGATATGTGCTTATGTACCTTACCAACTCAGTCAAGCACAGGTTGTTCTCTTCTGGTGTCAATGTACAACAGGAATCTGGTATTTTTGTACAGCCTCTGCTACACTTTTCCTCTCTCATTTCTGCCCTTGACAGTCCTCTGTGGCAGTGGAGTGACCCACTGTGAACTGCCCGCTTACACAGAAGGGAAAAGGAAGAAGCTGGCAAATCTGGCATTTCTCTCAGTTTTTCAACGGCATCTTGTCTTGCTTTGGATGTGTCCTGGCACTCTGGGCTCCCAAGTGGAGTGGCAGAGCAGGCAGTGGGGCACAGGCACTGGCAGGGGCTGTGACACCCACGCACCCACCCATTCACCAGCCCCCCAAACCCTGCAACATCAGAGCCTCAAGCTAATCCCACTCCAGAGCACAGCACAGCTCCTCACTCGTGCAGCCTTGTCCTGAAACCTCTGACAGGGATCCACACCGCACACAAGAAACCTCTTATAGACTGCAGCCTGCAAGATGTTTCTTGCAGATAGTACACACACACACACAAAGTCAAATGGCACTAGGATAAGCTCTGCATCAGACTCCCCTTCATGCATGCCCAATAATAAAATAAATTTTTCTTTCCTAATTAGCTGTATTAGAGTAAACACTAATAAAAGGTTGACCTAAATACAAAATCAGGGGTTCTTCTCACTTTCCTCAGTGCAAGCTGTATTTATCATACAAGTGCACATTTTTGTATTTTAAACATTTTTCTTTTTAAAATGCAAGTTAAATGTTAATCAGTGAGGTAATCTTCATAAAAATTACTAGGTATCAATGTTCAGTTCCAACCAGATATTTCCTCATTATTTTGAAGGAACAAATTACCAACTCCTGCTGCAATGAACTCCTTGATACAACATGCATTTATCCAGGCTCCATGGGGGTCGTTACAATGGGATTCACCTCTGTGTGTGTGCATGTATATATTTAAAAATAACCCCCTCAAATGTCTCCTTTGGTCTTTCAGCGGGGAACATATCAAACAGTTACAGCAAATCTCATACACACATCAATATCATGCTAACATTGTTGAGTTTCACTGAACCCTATGCCAAATTAACTTTTACAGGGCAATTACAAAATCTTATAATCATGCAAATTAGTAGTTAGCAGCTTACATCTTCCAATTAAATTGCCACCTGCTATTCCAAGATCCAAGTTAGCCACAATAAACTTTTCCTTTTTTCTTTTTTAAGGAGAGATTCTTTATGTGGAAAGTCATCAATGTATGGATTAGCTTTCTCAGGGACAGGGGTCCAACTTGAAGTAACCACAGGCAGGTTATTTCAGCAAAAGAACAAAACTGAAACCATAATGTGAAGAGAAAAGGGCATTAACCCTGGAGTTATCAAATTTGAGTGTTCAGGTGCACTCCTAAGATGAGGGTCACATCCTGTCTGCAGCATAATCCTGTACCCAGACAAGATCCAGGCATCATCTACTCCCTCTCACCTTCTCCCTCCCTGTGTGAAGAAGAAAAGCCATTACTGCATGGGCCAGGGTTGGCCTCTGGCTCTTGGAGATCAGCACAGTGTTTCTCAGCACAGTGACCTTCTTTCTGCTTGGTCCACGAGCACCCAGGTGTCCTGTACATTCTTCCTTACTGAATGAACACATGGCCTACTTCAAAGATTTCTTCCAGCTCCCTTCATGGTAGGGAGTGGGATGAAGTCATCAGTGGATGTAATTTACTTTAACATAGGAAAGAAGATGAGGACATTTACCAGATTAAAATAAATAAATAAATAAATAATAGGAGTTTTAAAGAGTCAAACTCCTGAGTTTAGCACAGCAAAAATACCAAATTTTGCTACTTATAAAATTCAGATTTTGTAGAAAAGAAGATTTTTTTATTATTATTATTTTATTTTTTTAATTTTTTTTTTTTTTTCTAAAAGCAGACAGGAGAAGAACATACTTCTTGGGCTCCTAAAACAGCAAAGGTGCCAAAATGCACTGTGGCCTACAGAATTAACTATGGTGAAAAAAATCAAGCATCTCAGAAGAAAAGTCAGGCATGAAACACAGCAGACAATGAGAACCAGTGTCAACTCTGGACTACGTTACAGAATTAAATTCTTCTTTCATTACCATTTTCTCCCCCTGACCTCCTCCTGCAAGCAAGACTTGGCTTGCACTGGGACAGGATCTAAGCACGCATATGGCAGCACTGCTTTTATTTTCCAAGAGATCAGTTGTCAATAGTTTGTAACCATAAGTGCTATTCTTCAAAATCAGTTTAGCTGATATTTGTCCTGACGATGGTTTGGACAGAAAGCTGTCCTGATACAGAGGGCTGCAGCTTCTCAAGTTTTTGAGGAGTCATCAGCAACTTGTAGCCAGCAGCCCAGGCTCTTCAGAGGGCCAGCTTTTCAGGCCAGCTTGGTGGATCTCCCCAGATCTCGAGCACTCCCACAGCCAGACTCCAGTCTCGAGTGTGTTGCTGTCACGGCAGTGTGAGTTTGGTGGCTTGTTTGGAGTGACTTCTTACTTACTCAGCCCAGTCATAATGGTTCTTTTCTGACTCATAAAACTCCTTATAATTAAAAGGAATTGGGGTTTGCTTTTGTTATTTTAAGTGAAAACTAAACTTCTGAAGGGAAAAAATAAACAGCTACTGAGCTGTAAAAATGGACTCTTATTGCTTCTGCCAGCAGTCTCACAGCAGCTGTTCATAACCATAGCCATGCAGCCTAAGTCCAGCACAGAACACAAGTATATCGCTAAAAAAGGTAACAGAAACTATAGATGTCTTCATTCAGACTATGCTCTCCACTATCTTCTCTCTTTCTAGACATGACAAAGGCAGCATTATCAGAGGATATGTAGATTGGACTATTTGTCTTTGGAAACATCAATGTTTAAAAACTCTGAATATTTAAAAAGCATCTCATTCTCAAGGATTTGCCAACGGAGTTTCAGCATGACTGCGATTTTGATTTGTGGCTGAAAACAGCTTTTTTTTTTTTTTGTTGGTTTTGTTTTTTTTTTTGTTACACAACTTGTTTAGATTGAATATCAGAATACCAAATGGTTACAGAAATTCCTCTCTTTTGTCTTATAGCCCAGCATTTTGGTGGATAAGCCAATATATTTGCAATCACTAGCAGTTGTAGCTTGTTTACAATCAGTGTATCAAAGCACCTTTTTCATACATGGAAACAGGGAGAGAAAAAAACCCGTGATTGTTGTGCCAGATAGATGTGAAAGATTACACAGCTGCGGTGTCTTGAGGTTACAAAGCTGCCAGTTTAACAAGCAAGATAAGCAGCAATGCTGATGTATTTATAGCAGTTTAGACATTTATATTGCATTTTAAAAGAAATATAATGAACCAATCCATAAACAGTATGGGGATCATAGGTTTATTGCTGCCTTAGTGTAATGGAACCCTATGATACAAAAACATGTCAATAAGAAACTTCTGTGTTAATGGCACTGGCAATAAGCTCTTTAGGGCAGGGCCTGCCCTGCTGGTGTGTGTACGTGGGCAGAGGGCAGCACAAGGCAGCACTCATCTGGCTGGGACCTTGAGCTGCCATTGTAATGTAAATATTAGAAAATAACAACGGGAGATCTGAAAGCTACAACAGCCTCTGACAGGAAACAGATCATTATCTTGAACAATATGTTCAATTAAAATTTGTTTAATAGTTGGGACCTAATCTGGATATGTTGTATGCATTTCAATAGATTTTGGAGCATGTCCTTGGACATGGCAGATTGCAAATGTGCTGGATGATACAGCTCAAGTCTATAAGCTGTTTCGCAGGAAAAGTAGGAAAGCACAAGGATCTACCAGCTCATTAGACTTTAAGGTAGTGAGATATTTTCTTATTTAATTTAAGAAAAGGTATGTCAAGCAATAAATTAAATTCCTTCTTCTTAATATGTACATCCAAAAAGCAATTTGCTCTGCCTGCTTTATTGATTGGCAAAACAAAAAGGATGTAAAATTTACTACTGTAAAATCCTTTTACTGTCCCCAGTCATATGTAAATAGCAAACATTTTCATTTTGTAGTGCTGTCATACATTACCAATTGGGGCAACTCCTCCTACATGTCAAAATGGCTTTGCACCATTTCTGTGATAAGGAGAGTGCTGAGACAACTCTGAGCTGTCATCACTGAATTCTCACCCGTCTCCACGTCACAGAGCGCTGTTCAAGGATAAAGCTGTTGGCTTCTCCCCTTGACCAGCCTAGACCTTTATAGCATAAGTGAACAACATACTATGGGTTAAAAGCAATTTCCCTGCCAAAAACACTTTTCTGACTGGGACTTCCTGTAAAATTTCAGGCTCCAAGAGGAAAGTAGAAGAGGGTATGCTAAATACTTTACTACTTAATTTTGAAAGTGATGACGCTCTCCAAAATAAATACTGGAGAGGTTCTTAAGCAATATATGCTTTGGACTGTAGCTGTAGGCTGGCACTCAGCCACAGTTAGGTGGTGTTTGGTTCTGGTTTCCCAGCCAATCTCTCATGAGTGAGTGTTAAAATGTGCGGTGAAAGAGTGATGAGGAAGAAGTGGTGAGAGAGAAGTTGAGATTACCTCTCTGCCAAAAATTGCCCTGCTAAGGTCAAAGTCAATGTTATTAGAAGGGAAAGCTGATCAGAATTCAATACTAAATGTAACCCAGTGACATGAAGTTTCCTCTTTCAAATTTTCAAGCCCATGTTGAGATGAGTGACGCCCCTACTAAAGTGTTCCTGTTCGTAAATACACTGCTCCTCAGACAACCCCTAATCATGATGGAAACTCTTGTTTTTCAGTTTTAAGTCCTTTGCTTTCCTAGAAAGTTGCAGACACTTTCCCTGCAGCTACTGCCTGGTACCACTGGCACAACTATGTGAGACTCTCACTCAGCATTGCTGCCTCTCTGTCACATCCATCTCAGAACACAAGCCCAGGATCCCCGAGATGCCACTGCTGTTACATCTGCATGGGACTTTCAGATTGCTGTACATCAGTGCACATGTGTTTGTTTTCAAAGTCAACAACAAATGTAACATTAAACACCCTTGACTGCTCCAGTGAACAGCCTTGTCTGCTTCATGTTGCAAAACAGACCTAATTCTTATTGTAGCTGGTTCGTGATTGAACTAATGGTGCATGCAGAATCATAATTCAGCAAAGTGAATTAAATTATCAAAGAGTCTTTTACACTCAACACTTATCACTGTCTATCCAAAAAACAAAACAGTGTTCTTGTGGGAGGGCAATTTTTTTTCAGACAGCTTAGAGCGAGGTGGACGGCCAGCTGTCGGCAAAGAGGAGGCAGAGACACAATTCACAGAAGCATTGAAGGGCTGGAAATATGCAAATGACAAATCTAAGCAAATCGGCAACCCTCCAAAGGAGAAGCATCAGTGGATTACAGGAATAATTTCCTCACACAGATCCCATTTGTAAGGCCCTGACTGTCATTCATTACCCCTGCAGTTTAATAAGGGACATGAATTCTTGTTCAGGACTCTTTTCCTTTTACAGGAGGAGGATCCTCAGGTATTTGCTCTTCTAGGGTAAGGTAAAATTTGTCACTTAATTACTTTCCAAATAAGAACCTGACTAAAGGTCTCTGCATGGCAACAGAAGTTTTTCTTTCAAATCTAAAGGAGGCAGATGTAGCTAGTGTCCCAGTTGCACTTCAAACTGGCTTGTACTGTCACCCGGTCCAAATGCCTTCATGGCAATGTGGCTCCAGTTTACCTGACTTACCAGATCACACACCTCCACCTGACCAAAGAGAACTGTTGATTTTCAGGACCATGCAGAACAGCAAGTTTATCTGGCCTTTCCTTTCTACCCTGAGGAAGCTATTTGAAGATTGCTGTGAAGATTTTTTGTTTGACTATGTTATTTTGCCTCACTTGGTAGGGAAGTTATTTTCCTTACAGAATGCACTTTGAATAACCCTTGGGGCCAGAACACATCCTAGAAGACGCTCAGCTGACCCATCCCAAATAAGACTGAGACCAAGACAAGCACTAATCCACTACTGATTTTGTATTGCAAAGGACAATTTTGGCTTAGCAGACAATATCTCTTACAGTAAGTCATCTCTGTAAATTGTCTAGCCAATCTCTCTGTTTTTATAGGCTCAAAAAGTCAGTAAAAGAGGTAGATTTTGGTTACGTAGGGGAACGGAAGATGTAAGACAGGAAGATGCCACTTTTCCCTCCTACTTCTGCAGTGACAGAGGTTATCTCATAGCTCTTACATAAACAACAGTGGCAGTTCCCACAAATCACAATTTCTTTCTTCTTGGAAGATCAACTGCTTTGTGAAACCTTAATTCATTTCAGATATTCTGTTTCTTTTCAGCAGTTTTCAGACTAGACTTGAAGAGCACTGGTGGGTTGCAGTTTCACTGGAGGAAAGCTGCTGTTCAGGAATGTTGTTGAGACCATGGCCATTTTACTCCAGCTTGGAAGGATCAGAAGGTTGAAGACTCCCAAAGAAAGATTGGTTCTAAGTGTCTCCTATCTGAAAGATTTGTTACCCTGATTCTAACAGATCTGTACAGCCATAAGTTTCACTGCCTCTGCACTCTGCTTTTTTCTTTCCTGTCTGTACAATCTGAGAGTTTTTCCAAATGCCCAGTCCCATTTTTCAATGTAATAATTCAACCTATTTCTTCATGTCCAAAACACAAGACTACTTTATCTTCTCCCTGCATTAGCATTTCACTTGCCTAGGTGACTATTAATGTGCTTTCCTCTCCATTATCTCTTGTTCCCACTAGATATCATCTGTTCATGCAGTCAATCCAGCCAGCTGGGTTTTCTAAATCTCTGTTCATTCTCTGTTCCTTTATTCTGGACTCTCTCCCTTTGCTCACTATCCTTCTCAAAATGCCCCAGACTGGCAAATCTGTTGCTGATTCCAAATGGGGCTGTGTGCAGCAGAAAATCAGCCTCACCTGTCTTTCCAGCTGTGCTTGCTTGTAGATCCCTGCAAAGAAGAACATCGGATGACAGATTGAAATTATTGACCTAAGTTACCGTGATGATTCACTGTAATCTGCTGCTCTCCTCAGCTGCCTGGTGTAGGTTATATGTTTGTGCAAATGATTAGTTTTGCCTAGGTGTGCTACCCAGTGCTTCCCCCAGACTGACTCTAGCTTGTCAAGATTGTTTTGTATTCAAGGGCTGCCCCACAGTAAATATTCTTGCAGTCCCTTCAGGGTTTATATCATCTGTATAATCTCTATTCCATCATCCGGTAATGAAAAAACAAGATAAAACCATCCCATGTGGAGCCCCATTTGATGTGTCCTTCCATTTTTAGCCAGCTCTTGGGATTCAGATCTGATCAGTATTTTGTTGACCCAATGCTGATGCCTGGGCAGGAGAGAACAATTTTACATAAAATTCTGACACAACCCCTATTCTTTTCTGCTGCTATTGTGTCCTATAACACAGCTAATAATAAGGCAATGAAATCATTGCCTCCAGCTGTTTCCCAACAGAATTTACCAAAAGGGTAGTGAAATGATCTCATTTAAATCTCATTCCACACAAAGCATTGAACTGTACCAGCCAACACCAATACTGGTTCCAGTGTGGTCATAGTGCAATTTCCTTGACAGTCCTGGACAGTTTCAGGGAGATTACAGATGGATGGGGCCTGTTTGGTTCCAGCTGGACTGAAGTGCAGATGGATCCCAAATGTCAGAAAATGGATCCTTACAGCTGAAATACTTGTGGATACTCAAATTCCCTTGGAAAGTGACAGTTCTGGAAATAACATTTTCAGTACCAGTAAATTAGTCCCAGAATGGCATTTCCTGGCATGTCCACAGTCTGGATGTGGTTAGCTTGAAAGAGACACAGAAAAAATATTGAAGCGAAGATACTGTTGTGCTCAGAGGAGCCCCATGGGAAAATATCTAGGCTTGTTCTCTCACATTTTAAAGCTCTTCCTTTTTATTTAAACAGTGGTAAGATTGATACAGGTAATGAAACTCAGGGAGACTGCTGGCTTGTTTGAAAAACAGGGCAGCTATTTGGATGTGTAAAGGCAGCTCAGACAGACAGCTAACATAATCTACTGTGAATATTTTATTTCCTCACTGTGGAAGGATAAGTCTATCTGGACAGAACTGTTCAGCTTCCAGCTCCAGTGGTGGAACACGACAGGAGCACTGCAGAAATGTAATTGTCCAGCTAAAGCCCTGTGACGGCTGACAGTGCTCAGGAGTTTGCAGAATCGGACAACAGCTGGTGGGAAAAATATTTGAAAGTGAAGTGTTAAGATTTTAAGAACATAATCAAGTATGTTTTGCTAAAAACCAAACAGAGCTCAAATGCTCTGAAGGACCTGGAGCTTATGTTACTGCCAGGACAGCCAACAACCACAGAAACCTGGCTTCCCTGGGAAGCTCCTGAGCACCTACAAAACCACCCAGCAGATTCCAGCACTGACGAAAGCAGCCACAAGCACAGCAGGTCCAAGCATACCAAGATCTTATCCATGCAGGCAGAGAAGAAAGGAAACCCTGCTAAAATTCCTGCTGATTTCAAAGGAGGATCGTCAGAGATGTCTGCCAGTTTGCTCATTCTGTACTGACCCTTTCTATAATGGAGCCAGAAACAGAGATATACATCAAATATAGACCAGCTGCTCAGAAGTGCACGCAGATACCAACACTTTAATTCCTGTTATAGGTAATGTTTTATGTTAATTCCCAGTAGGGACTGTAGCCTGGACTATAATTTTGAAGGAAAGATCTCAAAATCAAGATTGGTTTTGAGAATGTATGGGAGAGAAAACAAAAGAAATCTCCTTTATGTGCTGTCCAAATTATTTATATTTGGACTGAATGATCTGCAGAGCAGATGGCTAAATGATTTCTAAGCTTCTCATAGGAAGCTGAGTTCTCTGTATTTGCAGGTATGCACATATAGATACAGTTTATCTCGCTCTACCCTTGTGGTTACAGTGAGATGCTTCCGTAGATCTGTAGGGTGCCCACAGGTCATCTTTGCATCCTTGCTCCAGAAGATTTCCCCAGGCCTTCTCAAAAATAAACCAACCAGTGAAATTGTTTACCACAGAGAAAATCAAAATATTTCAGTGTAAAAATTGATGTATGTTACCTGATATGATATGTGAACTGTGCTACTCCAAGATGTGCTGCATGCTTTGCTTTAAGTTCATGCAAATGTCAGTGGATATTTAACAGATTTAACTTTTTTTTTCCTTTTAACTGAATGAAGGGAATGCTTTTCTTCCTTTTCATTTTAAATATGAACATTGAGTGACATTTCCTCTAATTTGGAAATAAAATATGGCAGTAACATTACTCAATCTGTGCATGAGGAGAGAGATGCCTCGCTCCTGTTGCATAGATACACGGGGCTGTTGGGCCATCCAGTAGTAAATTATGGACAATACAGTCCTCCTGAAGTAATCTGTTCCTGGTTTTTCTCCCATGACTACTTCTGCAACACAGAAAAGGAATGAAACTGGAACAAATCACTGGTTTCTGTACTTGTGTCTCATTTTTTTTTTTATTAGGTTGTGCAAAACTTGGGGGTTTTTCAAAGGGGCATCAGAACTATCTTGTTTATAAATGGGGTCTATCCCATGTAAGGTGATTATGCTTCAGATTTCAGAATTTGGGAGGTGCTGCAGTAGATCCTACAGGCCTTTTACAGCAGTAGTTTGCCAACAAGTACCCCATCCCAGCACCAGCTAAAGGCTAGACCTGTTTTACAAGAGACATTTCAATATTTTACAGTCAAACTGCCTTATTGAAAATGTATGTTGACTCAACATTTTTTTATTAATAATCTGTGTATTTTTCTTGCTCCTAGAAGGGATTATTTGCAGATGTTAACATATTTATTCTTCCTGAAATCTTCAAAGAGCTGGCTTTGGGGTTTGTATTCATTTTTTTCAACCTGAAGTTCCATGGCTAATTCCATGAACATGATTGCCACAACATGTACTCCAGTTTCAGCGGCTTGTTTTCTTTTAACATTTTCATTAGTAGAGCATCTCTATCTTATAGAAGTGAAGTGTTCTCCTTAGACCTTTTGTAACCTGAAATGTATCCCATCAGAGAGCACTTCTCCACCCTTTTATGCCTCTAGAAACATGCTGTCCATGTTATAAATATCAATAAAGCTGGAAGGAAGTAACATCAAAATCTCCAAGACAACACACAAAGATACAACAAATCAAAGGCAAAATAGTGATGGTTTGATTAGACTTTTAAATAGGATATTAAAATGAGGTTTGTAGTTAAATACAATTGTCTCTCTGAATTTGGCTGGGAAATCATTAACCAAGTGATGTTAAATTTGCACAGATTGTTGAATAAATGAGTAAGACTTGCTTTAGATGGCAGCAAATCAGCCACGAAACATACATACAAAGACTTGCTAGCAGTCCACATGAACAAATATCTTACACAAAGATGAGGATTTTTTTTAAGGATCAGTAACTGAATAGCTACTATTTCCATTAGCTAGTCCTCCATGTGAGTAACCCTTTTAGAGTCTGTACAGGAGGGGGAGTTAAAGGGTATGGACACATGTTCTCATGTAATAATATGAACTTTCTTTCTTGTTTGCAGAATGGGTGCTGTTAGCTGTATTGGTACTAATCAAAGTTTGTAGCTATATATTCAAGATATCTAAATACTTTAAATACTGACTTACCTTCCTATTTTGGCATATTTTTTGTGTGTGCTTTCTAGGACACATCCAAAGAAATCCAGGTAGCTGGAAGCACAGATACGAACAATGAAAGGATTTTTCTGAAAAAGTGAATCATCTAAACAAAACATTTACAGCTCAGTTTATGGTTTGGCTTTAGCCACTGCTAGCAATAAATTTTCAGATTATATGTACAAACTGTGCTGTGATTTCTTCCTCCTAATGAAAAATTTGTTTTCTAAAAGCTACCAGCTCCTGGATATCACCTGGAGTAATAGTTTAATACACAAGAAAGTGTGTATGAAAAAGCCAGAATAAACAACATCAAAGTATAACCTTTCTTTCAAAGGTGAAATGTAATTTTAATTAAGACTTAAAAGTAAGATTATTTGTTATCATGTTTTCATTGGTACTCATTTGATTCACATTGTACTGAAGGCAGGGGAAAAAGCAGTCCTTCATCAGCAGGTGCAGCCTACGACTGAAATTGGAGCCTGGTTCTTATCTCAGCACATCTGGTTGTTACTTACAGGGCAGTCCCAGTCTAGGTCATCATTTCCCAGTCAGAACAGGAAAATTGTAATCAGACCCCCTAGAATTTACAAATCAGCTACATCACTGCTAATATATCAAACAGCTCAGGATAGCAAGGGGCACGTGGCAGTTTGTGTGGACGCAGCAGAATTCCATCCTCCTTGAAGTTGTTTGAGCCTTCTGCTCACTGAGAACCATCACTGTCCCACACTGTTCTCCAAATACCCACTTGGAAGAATAGGAGCTGGTGTGGCAAAAGCAACTTCATAATTAAACAATATCAGCGACTGCGGATGCACTATTCCCTGGTATAGGCACGGCTGAAATAGGCAGGAGTGGGAGATGGTGATGACAGATAAGCATCAGTTCAAGTTCAGACCTGAAACAGGGGCCTTGGTGGGTGGACTGATGAACATACTTGTAAACAGTGATCCATGGGGCAACAGTTTTCATTTGGGAACTAGAATTTCAAAACAGAAATGTCAGTAAAGCTAACGTTGGCTGAGTGGAGGCGAAGGAGGACAGTCCAAGTAGCTGAAGGCCAGGCATGAAGGTGGGTGGGATATGCAGCACAGAACCACATTTAAAATAACAAGGTAATTCTCAGAAGTAATTTCCCCCAAGTATTTTGAGCAATGAAAAAACCACGTTGGTCAATGCCTATGATGTGATCTCATCCCCAGAAGTACAGTTCCAGTTTCAAATACCCTCGTAAAGTGATTACATTGTAGAGATGTTTTCAATTTTACAATTGAAAAAGACTCAAAGTACAACCTCTCTACCAGCATAGGCTAATGAGGCATATTGGAGAAAAGACTCTCCCCGCTCATTAATAAAACTAACATAATGCCCTTAGAGGAATTAAAGGACTTTGAGTTATACTTAAGTTTGTGCAATGTTGAAAGGCATTGATATTTCCACTCCAAGGACTACAGCACATCCACTTACAATACATAGGTTCACAAGGCAATTCAGTAAAGCAGTTCAACTCCAGTGAGTTCAGTGGAGTTGTGCCAACCATGGATTCAGCCTCCTGATTGTAAAATACAATCTGTTATGGTGTGAATTACATGAAATTTCAGATCCAAGTAAATACCAGACAACAGCAACTACATTCCATTTTTTTTCAGAGTTCACCTGGGGACTTTGCAAGAAGAGAAGTTTCCTTTCCATCTGAACAATACTGGGATAATTGTAATATCTTAAAATTAAAAAGAAAGAAAAGAGGCAAATAAATTGCTAAAGGGTGACAGAGAAAAGACAAACCATGCTAGAAAAATTACATACAATGGGCCAAATTTATTGGACAATGCACAATAACATGAGAATCTGATATTTATTTCCCAGTGTTGAATATGCAGGATACATTTAACATGCTCAAGACGCATTATTCAATCGGCAGCAGCTGTCTTTGTACAGGACATTGCAGAAGAATCAAAAGGAGGAATATACAGTGAAACAACCACACCAGGCACCTTGGTCTGCCCCTGCTAGCTGGCACAACATTCCTTCCTTTTATTCAAATGCAGCACATAGCTGAGATTTTTCCAAAGAACAGTGTTAAGCGCTTCACAGGAAAGGAAAGACAAAGGAGAGTAACCCATTTGTGTGAAATGATCTGTATCCACCAACATTTCCACAAGAAGAAACAACTATTTGTTGTTAAACTATCAGCTGAAAACATCAAAGATTCAAACCTAAGTGAATTGTTAGGTAGCTTCTCCAAGAAGCTGGATTCTTTTCAGAACTAGATCTGCACTGACACCCTGCTTCTGGAAAGCTTCATTATTCATTTATATTTTGCCTTCCTGGAACAGGAACAGATATAAGCCTGAGCTGCTGTGACTCAGAAGAATAAATTGTTATCCCACAGGTCATAACATGTAGTAAAAAGGGACATAACATGTAGAAAAATGCTTCTGGTCATTTGGTCACTAAATCTGCTCTTGGTTGCAATCACTGCATCTGAGGAGAAACAACATCATTTCCAGTCCTTTATTTCCTTTAGTGCTCTCACAATGCCCTATCCATATGACATCTTTACCAGTTGTTCCATTTCTGCCTCAGTCTTATTAGTTTGACTCTGCCTCCTCTAGTCCAAGTGGATGCATATACTCCTTCCTGCCTGTCCCATTTTAAAGTCAGAAAACATGAACCATTGGCCAGATTATGTCTCAGATTTTCCAGGTAGCTTTCTTCTGCTCCTGCCACCCTGCTGTTCTGTTTCACTCTGCTGTATTTTATGCTCATCACTGCTAGGGCTGTTGTTAAACTGAAATGCAATGCTTGTTTACAGGGAGACATACAGGAAAATTATGTACAGATTAATCAAAGCAATACTTGTTTACAGGGAGACATGAGGGAAAATTAGACGCAGATTGGCCAAAGCAACAGAGATATACTTCTGGAGGCAGCCGTGCAGATGCGGCAGCTCCCAATGGCTCCCAGCTGGTGGTCAGAAATAATCATTCTGCCCAAGGAAAATGTGATGTGAAGTCTGTTTAACCCATCTAAATGCAGATCAGATGGGTTGTCTCACCTTCAGGAAAATGTCATCCTTTCCAGAGCATCTGATTTAGGGCACACAAACCCAAGAGTTTCCAAACTTGACTCTAAACTGGAAGGTGAAAATTGAGGGGACACATGAAGAGGGGCAGAAGCCTCCCCAAGACCTGGATGTCCAGATAGGCATCGGATCCCTGAAAGGCAACAGGTATTAAGCATCAGGTAATTGATCCTTGTAGCTGAATCAGGCTTCCATTGGACCATAGCTGGTGGGATGAACTTATTAACCCCTCCCTTGGTGACAGGAGCTTACTGTGCAGACTTCTGTTCTTCATGCGAACCATGTGTTAATGCATGCCAGGTTTGGCATGGTTTCTTTTGCTCTGGGTCGGAAGGAACCTTGAAGAAGAGTAAGGCCCTGCCCTCTGAGGAAGCAACAGAGCATAGTGGGGTACAGGAAAATGGATTTTTCTGGATGCAAGGTAAGCATGAGGGACTCAGCAAAGGAGAAGAGAACCTGAAGCACTGAGATAGACCTGTGAGAAGTGTGGGGAGCACAGGTTCTACAGAGATCATAGAAAGAAAGATTTTTGGTGGAGTAACCCAAACAAACTGTAAATTTTGTCACAATCCAGAGCAACACTGAGCTGCTGATATTCAGAGCAATCCTGTCAGAATGTCCCTGTATAGTCAGGACACAGTGCAGGACAAAGTTCATTTACAAACTCTCAATTTACTGTATTTCGTTTTAGACTTCCTCCATAGTAAGTTTATTCCTTTTGCTATTACTCAAATAAAACCCAGCTTCCAAGTTTAAAAAGTGCTTTTAGTATTGTGGGCTGCTTGCTGCAAAGTTGCGCAGGCTGCAAAGCTCTGGTGAACCTGTGATAGTTTCAACCCTGAGTGACTTTGGATTGAATTTAGAAGTGCACTCAAACATTTTGTCTGGCAGATGAAGAGCAGCAAAGAGCTGAGGGAGTGTTCATCTTTCGCTGTCAGACCTGCCTGCTATGTCTCTGTGACCTAAATTGCTTTCAACTTCTGTGTGGACCTCCTCATTCAGCTTGCTAGCTTCCCACTAAGCACATGGTCCAAGGAAATTAGATGAGTAATGTCACATCTGGTCTAATGTTGAATCCATGTACCCATGCAGTAATTTAGTGTTTAGAATGCTAACTAATCCTCTGGATTTTTTTTGGTTTTGTTTTGTTGTGGGTTTGTATTTGGTTTTGTTTGGTTAGTTTTGATTAATTACTTTGTAGTTTCAGTAATTGTAGTCAAAAGCAAAAACAAGCAGAAGTTTGATTTCTTTTTCTGTATCAATAGACATATTTTAGATAAAGCAATTTTGTTTTCAGCTCTGTCAGAACCAATACAAATAAAATCATGATTCTGCAGCATTTTCACTTATTTCTAATGAATTTCATCTGGTGCATTTTTATACAGGGCCACAGAAAATGCAACATTTCATCCTTCATTGGGAGGAAAAAATTGCCAGGTTAATTTAGATTTGCTGAAGCTCTAGCCTTTATGACACGTAAATGACTGACACTAAAAGGAAACAGCACAAAGTTTCACTGAGTTTCGACAGAAGGGCAGATTTATCCATGGGCATAACTCAAGGAAAGTTAAGGGAAGAGTCTGGCTTGGAGACTCCCAAGTGGATTTCTACAATTTATGGTTTACAAATCCACCCTAATCCTTGTCCTTCCTATCTGTTATGGGCTACTCGCAGGCAATAAGTATCTGTCACATTGCCAAAGAACAGTTGTTTATCTAGTTTTAAGCGAGTATGGGAGCCCATTTGTTTGTTTTTACAGGAGGTATGATGGATGCAATTACAGGGGCAATAATATGCATGGTTACAGCATAACTGCTCTGTGGATCAGACAACAGCAAAATCATCCATCTTCCATGCATGCAACCATCAGAACTCTTACTTTCAGCTGAATATCTCTCCAAAAATGTGCAGAAACTTTTCAAACTTTTAGGGTCAAACCATATTAAATCATTCCCCCAAGTGCCTGTGGTATTAGCATGGCAGGAAGGGGGACTCCGTTTCTACATAACAAGGGCATGATTTATGTCTGGGGAACTCTCTCAACTTCCCCCTTTCCTCTGTTTGAACACAAACGTTATCAATACTGAGTCCTTGACTGGGTGGAGGATGCTGCTCTCCTCCATCATAACACAACTCAGTATTTCAGCAGTCAGACCTGGTCCTTCTGACTCAAACAACCAGCTGGTTTGGATCTTATTTCTGCACACTCACTGTATACTCAGATGAATTTCCCCCATGCATCTCACTCCCCTATAAGATGTATTCTACTGGGCACTCTCACTACAAGTGTGCAAATCCTAATTTGTCTTGTCTTCATTGATGTATTCTGTCTCCCAGCACTTTTAGGGCCTGCAACCTTTTCTTCTGTCTAGACTCTATCGTTTGATTTATTCCCCAATTTTATTTCATCTCTGATTTAATAGCTCTCTTGCTTGCACCTGCCCTTTTATTTTGGTTTTTTTTTCTCACTTCTTTACTATATGACCTTTCCTAGACCTTATTTAAAAGACGTATATTGCCCTTTCTATTGCTGTAGTGCTCTTTTTGGCCTTTTTTCCCATCCCCTCTTTGACCTCATAGTTCACTCAAAAGGGGAAAGGATGAAAGGAAAGTAAGGGTAAGACAAAGCTGACACTGATTTGGCCCACTAGAGTCTTGAAAAATAGCTGAAATTTGTTTGGACAAAATCTGGGAAGCTATGAGAGGTCACAAAATCCTAAGATCCTAGACCAGGAATATTGCAGTGTGCATATTTACAATCACCTCTGCATTCTTTTTATGTTTTCTGATCAACTTCTAAGAGTCACACTATATTATATAATACCATATATTAAAGACTGAAGTGCAAGACTTAATGCAGGAAATAAGGATAGATGTCAGGATTTGGCCCACTGTTGAAAAGGAGAGGATTTTTACAATCAAAAAATAAGCTTTACCCTGAAGACGTCCCACCCTATTTAGGAAATTCCTGTCCTCAGTGTTAGCCCCGCTAAGGCAACAGAGCAGCATGAATGGAGCAGCCTGTCATAGACAAGAACAGCATTGTACACAGACAGAACTGGGAAAAGGTTCTGTTACCATGATAGATTTGTGTAGTAACAACCAAGGATGATAAATTTCAGAAGCTGGTCAGGGTTAAACTGGTAAATCATGCAATCAGTTATGGGTTAAATTTTAACAGAAGATATTCTCCAAAAAACGAGGACAAAGTTGATTACATTCTTTCAAATGACTCCCAGATGTTAAAAAGTGCTTTCCAATGAAAATAATTATATAATCTACAAATCTGAACACCATGTTAAAGGAATGGTAGTGAAAATTACTGAGTTAACAATTTAGGCCCATGGCCATTTTGTCTCTCTAAAGACACACAAGAAAACTTCACATGTACTAGAGCTGTTGAAGTGAAAAATTCTGAATTTAACAGATTTCGTACTTAGTGCGTTAACTAGAATCTTTTCACTGCAGGCTAAAATGCAGTCATTTTTGCACTTTTTGTGACACTGAGATTTATTTATACGACGTGTTTCCTTTTTCTGTGGCTCGGAGTGTATGCCTTGGAAGTGCAGAGCAGGCTCTCAAAGCCATTTAACTCTGTAACTGCAAATGCCCATGACAATGAGGAAATACCCCTTACCTGCATCATGCTGTAGAGCAGCTTTTGTCTGTTTAATATTCCCTTCTGGTTCATTACTTTTTGTTTTTCTTTGAAATGCCCAAAACCATTCAGCTTACCAGTTCCTCCTTCATAGTCTAAATACAGCATATAACCTGTTAGAATAAAAATAACATTTGGGCTCTTTTTACTTAGCTTCTATAATTTAGAATTCTTGAGATGCTACTCCTGGTTTCAGTCCTTGCTTCTTCACTCTTTATATTTTTTTTCCAAATTAGAGATGAAATTCTCATCTAATGCCAAGCGTTATATGAATCTCTGAGTACTTCTCAATAATGAATCCTGCTGGAAAATATACTTTTTAATTAGTTGTCTGAGACACACATAAAGATTACATCCTGGATGAGGACTCCATTCTGTGGTTGACCATATGCAAAGCTGTGATGGGTACTCAAAACTGGTATGGGGAAGAATGAGGGGACTTGACTTCCAAAACCAATTATAAATTATTTGCAGAAATTAATGGTCCCATCAGCAGTGGAGACTAGATTTCAAACACAACTCAACCATGAGGCGAGAATATCATCAATGGTTTTTCACCTCTGAAAATATTTCCTGTTGTGTTTGTTATCTTTGTAGGTCATCCTTGATGACATTGTCATTGCAACAGTTTTTAATGCCAAGAATAAGCCAAGAAAAGATCGAGAAATATAAACTGTGATTTTAAAATGTTAGGTTGCTCTTCATAGGAATGTAGTTTGCGAAGGAAACATGCATCTTTTGAATACTTTGTACTGACCATAGGGTAGATCATGTAACTTCAAATATCAAAAATTTAACCATCAAGATCAGTGCCATTGACCTCGTAACATCTTTATAGTGCTGGACTAAAACAGCCACCATCAGACAACAATACATTGGACTTGGCTTTGGTGTCTAGGATGCCTCAGATCTTTGGGGGTCCAGGAATTATATGAATCTCCTTGATGTGCTTCAAAGGGCACCTATGATTAATGTAGGCATTTTTAATGCTTACATTAGGGAAAATTATCCAAAATCCCAGCTGTAGCTACAGAGAAGAGCTCCCTGCATGCCTAGAGCTTCGAAGACCATGGGGTTGCACCCAAGGCCAGGGGTCTCTGATGCCACTTGTAGGTTGCTGGAGAACTGGTTTCCAAGCAGGGCCTGAGAGCCCCATGGAGAAATTCATGCTAACTAAAAATCCCACCAACTTCACCTTGCAGTGAGGAACAACTTGTGTTCTAACTGATGCATTCAAATGAACAGATAAATTACTGGCAGTGCTTTTGAAGTAGTATCATCCTCACCAATCTTCAAAATTCTGTTAGCTACCTGGCAGAACAGCTTATATTTTTCATTAAATGCTGACAAATATATTTTCTAACTGAGATCAAAATGGCATTATTTTCCCTTGAGTGCACTAATGTTTTATTTATATATATTTATTTTTTAAAAATCTCTCTGATATTTACGGAGTTTATGAGTTTTGCTTTGGGTTTGTTTTTTTCTTAGTAAAGGTTTCTTTTAATCAAATGTGAGTATTAACTATTTATTAGCTATGGTCAAAAATAAACTTTCAGATCTGGAGGGCAAACACATTGTAAAGCTCTCACAGTTTAATCCTGGATTATGCAAACACTCAAATACTGGGAAGCTCATTTAAGTGAGAGGAGCAGTCGGCCTAGGAGGGCTTGGGGCAGTGTTGTCTCAGCTCCATTCCCAGGCACCTGCAAAGCTGGATCTGTGCTTAGGCGATCAGTGCCCAACCTTCTGCCGACCAAGAGCCAAGAAATAAAACACAAAAAGAGCCTTGGTTCCATCCCTGGCACAAGTGCTGGGTCTTTGTGCCAGAATGAGAAAGCTCTGCCCCAAGTGTTTCCAGCGTTGTCCATCTTTGCCTTCCATTAATGTACTCTCTCCCCCAGCTCAGATCCCTCCTCCTCTTCACCCAGCATCCCCCTGCCTCCTGCCTCACTCCATGCTGTGTATTTTCCAGCTAGAATGCCAGGTTCTGACACCCTGCTCTTACCAAGTAGCCACAAAGATATCTGGGGAACCAAATGACTGCACTTCCAGATATAAGTGGCAGGTGCCTATGTTGAAAAACTTGCTGTGCTTCAGAAAAGGAAGCTTCATTAAGCAGTCAAGCCTTCAGTCTTCAAACCTTTGAAAACATCTGAAAAAAGGTGTTATTATTCATGGCTGTGGAGACCTTCTATCGAATCAGATGTTTCACCAGTGTATTATTAAAACAAGTTAGTTTTTTTCTTGCCATAACTTTTAAAGGATTTTAGAGGAACTGGTGATAAAATGTTTACTTTTGAATGGACACAGCTACTGAAGAGTATATTGCTCATAATTGCCAAAAGCAATACAGAATAAGAAAGCAGAGTGACATTCTTAAGTGCATGCTGAAGTGAAAAATAAACTTTCAGTGATCCAGACTGTAGAAATGCAAGATGAGAGACTGCCATTGAAAAAAAAGAGTTCTATTAAATTAAGATGCTACTAGATGTCATTGTGACTCTGTGGGTAGCATGTCTGTCTCACAGCCAACTACTTGTGGGTTCAAGTCCCATACTGGGACTTTGGCTCCCATCCAGTGTACTGCAGTAATAAGCAGCGTGTGGCACTTTTAGAGGTGTCATCCTTCAGAGGAAATGTTAAACCTACTGTCCTTCTGCCAGCTCTCCAGTTGGAAATTAAAGATCCGAAGTACCCTTTGAATACAGTGAGTAATAACCTTGGGGCCCTGGCCAAGATTCCCTCTCCCAATAAAAGAATTTGTAATTCACAGGGCATATTTCACAAAATAGCAGAAGTCATAGAAACCAATGGAAAAGCCTCATTAAAATTGTCATGGTTCCTTTATGTATTTTTTAACATAGCAAGTCGCCTAATTGATTAAGCTTCAATGGCATTTTTAAGCAGCTGCCATAAATTGCCCATACAGGGGCATTCAAAAGAACAAAGAACAACTTCCACTACACATCTTTGAGAAACAGCTAACTCCCATAGACACCTTTGAAAAACTCAGCCCAGGTTCAGGAAAGGTCCTTGAAAAATGTTTAACAAGACTCCATTTCAGAACAAACCTTTAGTGCAGAGCACCACAGCAACATTCACAGCCTGTTAAGCAGGAAGATGCAGAGGAGTCTCTCAGCAGCCTCATGTGCTGTTCCACTCTCTAAGTACCAAGAGCTGATACACTCATATTTCCAAAGGTGTTCTTGCACTGGAGACTGTTAACCTGGCCAGCTGCTATTTGCATGCCATTAAATATGTTCTTGAGCCATTTTCCACATGGTGAAAATCTTAGCAAAGTTCTTTACTGGCAATGGGCAAATATCCTGCCAGTGACATAAGTATATAACTGTGGAAGGGATTTCCAGCATCCCTTGCATGGGTTGAGTGAAGCAGGACACACATGCTCTGAGCTAAATCCTCTATCTCCCACTGGCCCTGAGCAGGTAATCTGAAATACTGTAGTTTACATGTCAGGAAACTGTAATCTATTTGGGAAGAGCTGGGATTGCATCTCATAACCTGCCCACGCCTTTTAGTCTCCAAGCTGGTCGCCCCTCAGCAGCTCCGCTTTGGGGACTTCTTCACCCTTGTGGTGTGTCCCCTGGGGGAGCAGAGCAGCTAAGGGATGCAGGGCCCCAGTAATGTGATTTCTTGTCACAAATCCTTAGAGCAGCCATGAACTGATCACACTGAAGGGTAAGAGCTTTCACCTGCTTCTCTCTCCCATGTTTATTAAATGTAATAGGCTCCAGGTCCACATAACAGCTCGGCGATGTCACTTGTGAGTCATGTCCCCTAACCAGGGAAACTAAAATTCAGCAGCCTGTTTTTCAGCCACCCTAAATTCACTGACAGTGACAGTAGGAGAAAGTACATCTAGATAACATTTCGTCTCCTGGAAATCTCTCACATGAGGGAGATCAGAAGAATTTTTTTCTCTTGACAGCTGAGGAAACAGGCGTGCCTTGTGCAGATGTGGACCTCATACAAAGGAATTCAACCCTTCCATACCTAAATCCTCCTTTTTTCCAGGCAAGGCTATCCTGCCCATGCAGCATAAGGAAGGCTGAGGCTGCCAGAACACAGCAGCCTGCAATATTGCATAGAATCTCCTTTGTGGACTTCATCATCGTTACTTTTTTGCTACTTTATAAACGCAGAATTTACCACGGATCCCTGAAAACTTAGGTGTGTTATAGAGAAACCTTTGTAGTGTCAGAATCCTCTGATTTTGTTTTTGTGGCACATATTCCTCATGCAGACAACAAAATGAGCTCCCCTGACGGTGTCCAGGTGCAGTAGCAGTCCCATGAGTACCGCTTAGACGTGTGCCAAAGATTTCCCATCACTGCCCACTCGTTTCCATGAGTATATTTTTAATGCAGTTTTATGGGCTGGGTTGTTGTGGTTTCTTTCTCTTGAATAAGTTTCCCCTCTCTCTGCTCACTAGCCTCTAAAGAAAATTAATGGTAGGAAAAGAAAATGGCTTCTGTCTCTCTTATACCTTTCTCATTTCAGTTCTGCTGTTCGTTTCTCATAGTTCCGATCTCAAGTGCTCTTCTGAACTCCTCACTTCAGTGACCGCCTTTCTTAATTTAATCTGGACAAAGCACCGAGTTCATTTCAAGTCATAAAGCTTGATTTGCTGTGTGCTCTTGGCAAATGTGAATAAGCTCCCTGGCTCCTTTTAATCAGCTATCATAATCATTTCTTTTTTTTTTAAAGCTGCAGCAATTAGGTCACCAAAGCAAGTAGTCTCTTGTGTTCTATTTGAGAACAAATCCGTCCTTCTCTGTCTTGCTGCATAATTTAATTATTAAAGCTTGATACCATTTTGGTTTCCATGTAAGGCAACCCCATAAGAGCAATTAAATCCTTTCGAAGGGAAGGTTACTACTCCTGGAACCAGTGCTCAGAGGGCCTGGTACTGTGCTCTATATGGTAACATTACTACTTCCTGCCACTCGCATTGCAATATTTGTCTACCTACCCAGCCAACAACAGCACTCTGCTGGCTTCCTCCCTGTGAATCTGTACTGAGCTAGCATGTGCAGGATCTGGTATCAATTAGTTAATAATTTAGCCATGGTCTGAAGATGTAAAACAGCTGCTAAAAGCTAAGCCTTATTATTATGCTAACTACATTTTTTTTCTTTTACCTTTTCATTTTTTTTTCCCCTTCAGTAAATACTATTGTATTATTAACTGTCTTTAGCACCTCCTGGTCCTGACATTTAAACATGTAAAATGTTTTGGTGTAATTACACTATTTTGTATCACAGCACTTAAGACATTCATTTCTGTATGAAAATTTGCATAGCTAAATTTTGTTTGAAGAACTGTAACTGTTTCTGTTCACTGCTTTCCAAAAGACAAGAAAATAGTGTGGTATAACATTTTACTCATCTGACTGGAAAGCTTTCCAGATTAAATTATTTATGAAGTTTGGAAAAAAGTTTTGGCCACTGGGTTGATTTTAATTTCGAACTCTGTTTTTCCTGGTTCCGTCTCAGTTCCTTTCACCGCCCCAGGAGTATCAGATACTTCTGGTGCATTTGGGAAAAATCTCTCCTGAGTCACATGTTTTCAGGATCAGATTGGCACTCTAAGGAGGCTGCTGGGCACAATTAGAAATCCTGTGTTTCAAGAAAGACTTGTAGTACCCACATGTAGCTGGAAATCTGAAAGACACAATAGCAGAGTTCAGTAAATGGTGCCAAATGTTGGTCAGAAGAACAAAGTATCTTCACACTCACCTTAATACACTGTGCAAATTGCTCAAACACAAACACATTTTGTCTGACTCATGCAGACAGAACAAGATCCAACTGCAGCATGCTGAGAATAATGGGGCCTTGCCACTGAGTAAGCTAAGTATCATGCGCTGCACATGATAATCAATAGCAATTATTCTAAAATATTAATTTGAACAACGTTACCATCTTAAAAAAAATGTTGATTTCCACCTTTTTTGCAGGACTTAAAGGTGCAACCAAAACAATTTGAACTTGACGATATCACCCTACTCCAACTAGAGGAGCTTGCTTAAAGGCTAAGATGACAATCAACATGGTCTTCTCTTGAATTTAGTTTAAATTCCAATAAACCTCACTAAAGAAACTTAAAATGATGTGTCTCATAAACTTAACAGCCTTTCTGGACTGAATATATCAAAATTCTTCTAGTGTTATAAATCATTAGATACCTTCAAGCCTGTCAGAAACACACCATTTATGTAACAACACTTCAGTTCCTTATGGAGCAACTAATTAAATGTCCCTTTTACATACTTGCCTTGTCCCGCCTGTAGCTATTAGGACACATCATGCATTTTCAGTCAGTGTGAGGGCACTGGAGTTAGCTTCCTGGAATTCCATCAGGATAAAAATAAAGTTGTTCTTAATATGTGACACATCATTCAGTGTGGCTTGTTCCAGACGCCCTGGGAGAGGAAAATAATGCATGCTTTGTCACTTGGGGCTATGTTGTGCCATGTGGAACTATTTTAGTGCTTCGTGCTTTTGATGGGGACTGCCGCTAATCCCATTCTCAGGTACCAACACTGAAAGAGAATGACTAGTGTGCAAATCACACACAAAACCTGTGAGCTAGTGTGTGCAGAAAACAAGGATCTTCACAAGCCTTCCTGCTACAAACAAGTGAAGCTGTTCTGCTCTGCCATACCTGGGGGCAGCTGAGCAGGCAGCACGAAGTGGAGCTCTCTGCCTTTGTTCACAGTCCAGGAGGACCAAACAGTTCCATGGGGAGGCACAGACTCAACACTGAGCTCAAATCCTGGCAAAGGCAGCACTTTCTGCCGTGCCTGTCAGTGTGGCAGAGCTGGGCATGTTCTCCAGAAACACCTGGGGAACTTTCTGGGGAACAAAGCTTCTCCTGAGCCATCAAGCAGCAATGTCTGGCAATGTGCTCTAGATGGCCAGTAAGAAGTCAGTGGCTAAAGGGGCCTTTAGCAAAACCCCCAACAAGACAACATGAGCCAGAACTGTGCTCTTGCAGCAAAGAAGGCTGATGGTATCCTGGGCTGCCTTGGGCGGAGTATGGCCAGCAGGTTGGGAAGGTGATCCTCCCTCATTTTTCAGTACGGATGAGGTCATAGCTGGAGTATTGTGTCCAGTTCTGGGCTCCCCAGTACAAGAGAGACGTGGGCATAATGGACAGAAAAAGAGTGACTCAGGAAGGAAAAAGAAGCTGAGCTGCACAGGCTCCTTATGCTGATATGAAACTGAGTAAAATCAGCTAAGTTTGTGCATAGCAGGAATATTAATGAACAGACAGATAAAGCCAAATCACAGTGAGACTTATCTAGCAATGTATAATATCCTGCATCCTTTATTGACTTGTTCGTATCTGTCTAGGTATTCCCTTTAGGACTTTTTCCTTTCCCTGGGCTTCTTCCAGCTGTCAGGGGCCCTGCAAAGCCTCCCCAGGTTCTCTGCAGTCAGTGCCACCACATCCTGCCATGAACCTGCCACTCTCCTTCAGTGTCAGCAGCAAGAGCTGCAGCCAGCAGGATTCAAGGATGTTCGACCTCTCATCCAGTCTGTGTATCAATTCTGCTTCAAGCTCATTCTCCAGCCTGTACTGGGAGTTCAAAGCCACAGTCTGATGCACTGCATTGATTTTGCCTCCAGAGACTATGAGAATATTTGCTTGCTCTGGGAGTGCTTTTTTTTTACTATGGCAGAAAATCAGACATAGACATATATAAACAAAGAGCTTTGAAAGAACATCTGGGACAGCAAGCGTCCAACAGAGACATATCCTGGCCTATTTCCACTCTTTTGCCACTTGAAACTCATCCCTAGAGCCACAAACAAAGTAAAGAACAAGAGCATCAACGTTTTTCAAGGAACTCTCATCCCGCATCTCAAAGTAATTGCTACATGCCTTTGCCTGCAACCTTATTTTCTGCAGAACCTTCATTTGCCCTTAGACATCAAACACTCCCCAACTTTGAAGAAGTTTGAGTACAGATCTGGTCTTTGCAGTCGAAGCACACCTCTAGCATAATGATGAAAAAAGAAGGAATGTATTGAAGCAGAACACAGACAAACTTCTTCCAGAAGTCACTCTAATCAAGCAGCTGCTTCCAGCATGAGGTCATGTTAAAATGTTCCTCGACATGGTGAATACAGTTCTGACGTGACTTTTTGAAAAGACTAACTATATTAAGCTCATAACACTACTAGATCCCTACACTGGCCTCTTAAGGCAAACACGAGCATGTTGAGACACTGGTTTATTCCATAGACACAGTTAGAGGATAATGCTCTTTTTCAGTTACTTCTGCCTCACCATGGGAAAGCTAATTGTAATGAGTTATATATAGAAGAGGCAGATCCAATTTTTTTCCCCTAGTAGAGTAAATCAGCTATACACTTGGCACTCCAGTAGTTGCCCAAACCAGTGTTAATAAATTGCTTGGTACATTTTAAAGAAATATATCAGGCATTTGAACCCCAAGCATGTTGTAAAAATGTTATTCTGGTGGTGGTGTTATTCAGACTTCTTAATCACAGATTAGAAATCCAATGTTTTAGGCAATGCTATAAATATATAAGAAAGAAGATGGCTTTATATAAACATTAATAAGGTTTTACATGAAAATACATGATACAGAGGTGCATGATACACCAATATTATTCTCCATTGTGATCTATCAGTTATAACTTACCTTAGTTGCTACGGCTGAAATATTTGGCTATAAAAGGTCAGGGGTGTCCTTGAGATATGGATCTGAAATATATATGGGAGTAAAGCTCAGTGGAAGGAGAAAGGGGACCCTTCTGAGGTTGATTTGCACGAGTTCTCTTCTTACAACAGGAATTCTTAAAGAGCATCTGATTTTTATCATGTCTGGGGCACAAGAGCAGAAGCAATGGGACTAATTATAATGGCAACAACTATGATATCAATAAGAAGAGAACAATGCAAGAAAAACATAAGCAATTTTTGTTCATCAGATGGGCTCACTTTAATAGAAGCTTGTTTAAACTCTTGGGCAATGAGAGAAGATGATTACTAGCATTCTTCAAATGTTTCTATCATCATATATTTTCAACAATGAAAAGTTTCTAGCATTATAGGTGAAGAATTATTTAGTGAAAAAAATAAATTTTTCGTTATCTCATCCAAGCTGTTACACTTGTCAGGTCTTCTCACAAGTTCTCATCCCCCTTCAGCTGGAGAAGTAGTTATGGGTATGGAACAAAGTTCAGAGTATTTTTCTCCATGTGCCTGGAGTTTCTCAGATGTAATTCAACCAGTGGTCACTCAGAATTGGCCATGTATGTGTCTGAACAGAGTACACAGTTTTGTCCTTCCAACAGCCCCAAAGATATCCTTGTCTCTAGCCTGGCAAGGCATGTAGGTGCTGTAATTATGCTTTCAGAGCACAACACTATCATATTTACTCTCATCTTTTACTCATCCTTTGATAGCTTTTTATGATTGCTCTCTGGCTTTTGGCCTGCAGCCATTTCCCGTCCCAAAGGCAATGACAGTCACAAATAGAAAGAAAAAGGAAAAGATGACAGGAAGAAAAAAGTCAAGTAAAACAGAAAGAATTTCTGGAGGGTAAGAGTAAAGGTTTAAAAGAAAAATTTAACACAGCAGAGCAAAATAAAATGCCTAAGACACACTGTTTTGAAGATAAATGCAAAACCTTTCCTTTAGACGCTTAACGAGTACAGTGAGACTGTAGCAGTGAAAGAAGAAAGGGGAAGGACAGCAGTGGAGAAATTGTGTTACATTGTCACAGGCTTCTCTCACAGCACACTCCAAATCCACACTTTAAGGGTGGCTGGTTGCAATTCATAAAATGAATATCAAAAAACATACCCACTTCTGAGTGGAGATAGTAAGAAAAATCTCTCAGCCCAAAGTCTCTTAGGAGACATATCTCAGCCACAGCATGTTTGCCAAAAATATAAAGGGGTGTTTGACAGAAATTTTGAAACATATTTTTTTAATCAACAAAAACAAGTTGATTCAAAATGTTTTCCTTTTCTTAAAATGTTTATACCAGTTATAAAATATGGACTTTCTGGTGAAAATCAGAAAGTACAACCTGCTCTAGGCCAAGCATCCCATAACGTGAAGGAGGACCAAGCCCTTTGCCTGTGCCAAGCTGGGATGGGTGAGGATCTTCTTTCACACCACATTTTAGTAGCCTCTAGGTTCACCTGATTTTGAACAGGAACAGCTTTGAAATCCTGAAAGCTTTTACAAGACATGAAAAATGTTTCCTGTCCAGCTCTAGCATGAAGACTCTTATCTCACCAAATAAAATGATCTATAATGGCTAAAATAGCTTCGTTAGTTCAGTTTATTATTGTGTAAATTGCAGAAAAGGCGTGGAATTCAAATATGCAAAGGTGGCGATTCCATTACCTACTTTCCAGAACAACATATGTTTTCAATTTAAGTGAATTTTACCGTTTCCCAACTGCAAATTGGATGACATACAACAAAAACTGTGTTTTAACAGCTTTAGCATTTTATAGACATTACAGCCAAGCACCAATCCTTTACCTTAGGTAAAAATTAAGAATTACAAAGAGCTTGCTATAAAAACACCTAATCACCAACACCCAGCTGGAAGCTGTATGGCCTACTGCAAAGCAAGCTCTGCTAAGATACAGAACACATAAACTCCCGGCCTTGAAAAAGATGCTTTTCCCTCTTTGTTTCCGTGTCTATAAAATGGGGCAATAATACTTATCTGCTGTGTAATTGAGTGCTTTAGAAATAAGAGCTTGGTGTTTTTTGTAAAGTGAAGGTCACTTGATATTGCTAACACTATGATTAATAATAATGCAACATGGCAAATGCAGTAGAAAATATTTAAGCAAGCTTCAATGAATCAACTCAAAACTTCTAGTTTTGGGGATCTATTTCCATTAGATTTTTAGTTCATATAAAGCACGGAGATAGGCTTCTTTCATATTAATAATGTTCCAGTAGAATGAGACTTTAGTTACAAAATCAACTACACCTTCCCTAGCCAAAGTATATTTTCCAAGCTCCATTAACATAAGGCCTGACATTTTTATGTGCTTTTGGAGCTCATCTCTAGTAAACTGGCAGAATGCTAAGTATAATCACAGAATCACACAGAACAGGTGAGTTTGGAAGGGACCACAGTGGGCCTTATGGTCCAACCTCCCCGCTCAGGCAGGGCCATCCCAAGGCACAGGACTATATCCAGACATCTCTTGGATATATCCAGTAAGGGAAACTCCACAACCTCTTGGTCATCCGCACAGTAAAGAAGTTCTTCCTCATATTGAGAGATCTCATATCCCATTGCCTCCTGTCCTCTTGCTTGGCAATATCAAAAAGAGTCTGGCTCTCTCCTCTGACACGTCCCTTCAGATACTGATAGACAGTGAGGAGGTCCCCTCTCAGCCATCTCTTTTCGAGGCTGAACAGACCCAACTCTCTCCGTCTGTCCCTGTAAGAGAGATGCTCTCTCCGTTAATCATTTTCATTGCCCTCTGCTAGACATTGGCAAAATGCTACCAATAAAAGAATGCCAAGATCTTTAACTTTTTTGTAGTAGTACATAAATAAACTGCATATTAAAATAGTTATTGTGAAAGCATGAAAAATCACTCCTTTATTCCAGACCATCTATAAAATCTGGGCTCCACTTCAGTCTGTTGGAGTTTTGCCATTGATTCTGCAGGGTACAGATTTCAGAATGGACTTTGAAAAAATTGGATTAGAAACAGCTACTTTCCTGATTTCCCATATTTCACAGTGGAAGCTGAGAAAGGACATTTTGAATACTGAAGTAATTTAAGCCAGCCAAGAAGGATGCAGTTGGTAAACTTGTTAGTTTGCTAAAAGACTGACTGTCTGGAAAATGTTACAAAGCTGGACACTTATTATTTTTGCATTAGTTCTCAGAGATCTGAGGCACAATATGCGAAATGAATCAAAGGTGTGTGTATGTGCACACTGTAGTCATTGTGGTACCAGATTTCTGTTTATCACATGCTCACAAACTCCTATACCCATGTGCTCATATACCCACTGATACAGCAGAGTTTCATATAGCTTAAACTGATTGTAAGCTGACAACTGCACAGAAAAGAAAGGAAACTCAAAAAATATATGGGAGTGGCTTCTATACTTACTATCTGGACACTATTCTTCAACACTTTCCTTCATGCATCTATCATATTTTTCTTAGCACTTTAGACCTCGGTAGTACTTTTGTTTTGATAGCATTGATGAAACAAATCAAGGTTTTCCACTTTTGTATATTCTACTTTTCTATTTTCATTTTTCCCAAGACCAATATAAATACTGTCTTGTCCAGAAGTTCAAAGCTGGGTACTGCCAATTATGTGTCCAAAGGACCTTGTTTCTCTTTTTGCTTTCTCTCAAGACCACAGGGTCAGTATCTTCCTGTTTTTGTTAGGCTGCTTTCTGTTCATCTTCTTCTTCTGTACTTGTATAATCGAAGCAATGTTTATTTCCCATTCAGGAAATCTCCCCTTCTTCTCCTTTAGTCAAGGCCCGCCCCAAGGACAGTGATTTGGACAGTAGCATCTATTGTTTCAGCTATCTTCTTCCAGGGAGGAGTTTAATTGCTTCTCCCACCTGCATGACAGAGTTTGCGTACTCATCACCACGGCCCATGGCTGTCCAGGGACCAAAAGCACTTTAACCATATTTTGCTACCCTCTACCATATTACTGTTTGACCTTGAGGACTGAAGTCAGCATCTATGCACATCTTCTTTTCTGACAATAATCAGAATCTATATTGTCCTATCAAGAGACTATTTTTGAGAGGCCAACAACTGATATATAGAATTGCTACTACTTGTATAAGCTTTATGCAGTAAGTTGGAAAGACCTCAAAAGATCTATAAAATTCTATTTCACGCTCAGGCACATGTATACGCACTTGTATTCAAGAAAAAAAAGATAATGAGAAATCTTGTAATGATCTTTGCAATCAAATACTTTTACACAATTTCCCTACAATATCAGCCACTATTGTATAAGTGCCCTGTTGCATTAAACATTTTTTTTTTCCAAGTGCCCAAAACTATTTAGAATAATGGTCCACCTGTTCACCAAGTTGTCTTCTTCAGAAGGGCTGATTGGGATAATTGATTGTGGGGGCTGATGAAGGGGGTGGGAAGATGAGGTCAGTTAATTGCTGCCTGGGGAAGAGGATGTAGGAGGTCTCTTTTGTTCCAGGCTGAGGGCCCACTTGTAATAAATGACATACAACAGAGACGCTTAGAAGACACTCTTTTAAGATCCTTCCCACAAGGGAATAACAGATGTTCTTTGTGATTTATGGGTCTGGGTTTTGGGGTCTAATACTGTAAAATGTCTGTGCAATCTGGACTAGGTATCACAAACAAGTGCAAACAAATATATCATGACATTATACCTCCCTGTGCATTAACAGAATAAAATGGCAAGCACCAGAACTGGGTAAAATACCTTTCAGTTCTCCTTTTACATAACTGAAATGTGTGCAGACCTCACACACTTTGAGAATTTCCACAGCCAATGCTTTCTGGAAGGAAACAGCCCTCGTCCTGAACACTGCTGCCCCATGGGTTCCCTGCCTTTAGATTATGGGAGATCTCACATCTGTTCTCAGACTTGCCAACTCTAATAAAATGTATTTATTTCAAGCTTCGCTGATGGTTAGAAAAAAACCTTAATAACTATTGAAATGGAAATCAACAACTGTTCCAGGTCACAGTAAATGGATTTGAGGACTTAGTAACCTGGCACCCCTGAAAATGTCTTCTACAGAATGCCAGACAAAATGAGCATATTTGTGAGCATTTGGTCAGCTCTCATGGATGCATACTCCATTGCTGAACATGCACAATGTATCTTTCTTATTTCTTCCTTTTTCTTATTGTCTCTAGAGTAATAAAAATACAGGAGCCCTAATACAATCTTTTCTGTCTTCCCTTTTCCTCTCTCTCTATCAAGTGTCTTTGATACAGCTGTGATTTACAGTGTTGAGGATGGCAAATCATCCATACTCCACACAGTGTTGTTTCAAGTGAGGACAAGGAGTTTTAGAACAGCACCGTCCTAAAGCAAACAGTCCTACTCGACAAAGCCATGAACTAAATAACCTGCTATACCTTTGGTATTGAAACATATGCATTTTCTTCTCCAGCCCTTAATGAATGTTTGAAGAAAAAAAAAAAATCAAGATTAATGGGCTTTGAAATTTGGCAGGGAGAATATTTAACATGTTTCACTTCTGTTCAGATGCCATGGCTAGAAAATGGTATTTGTGTTGGTATTCATATGCCATACCTCTCACTTCCCTGCCAAATGTGTTTTATTGTAAAGGGGTTTACATGGGAAATATCTCAGCTTATCTAAAACACCAAGAACAAAAATATTTTTAGATCTATTTTCCTCCCTCCCCCATCTCCATTCTCACATGCATAATTAGCCAGCAATCAGGTATAATAACTAGACATGTAAATGCCTTTAGTTTCATGCAGGTGCAAAAAACCAAGGTTACACACAAAATCAAGCTCTAAGGATTAGTCTTTCAATATAGGACAAAAGGCTGCCTTCCCCCTCTCCTCTCAAGTGATCCCTCAAATACAGATACTTCTTTCATGTATAAAATCTAATAATGTAATCACATCCTGACCCCTATAATGTAAAATGCAAAAACAATGTTGAGTGAGCATCTATTATGAGTCAGTTTTGGCATCAGTTTTGGCAATCTGAAGATAGCAATACAGTGAAGAGAAAATTAACTCTGGAAGATGAAGCAATTACCAGGAGATTAGCTGAAAAATGGAGATTTACTTCAAGAAAAACTTGGGAAACAGATTCTTTTCTGACTTAGAGGCAGTAAGCTGTTTTTTCAGTTACAAGAAAAGAAAAAGATAAGGCCTTGGGAATAATGTCTGTGTATATGAGAACATACATAAAGTGTGAAATGGGGAACAATCTGTAGGGATTTCTTGTTTTCCCGTAGTTAGTGTACAGGATACTCACCTTTATCTTCCACTAAAGCTGGATTAGAATTTTGAACTTTAGGGATAAAAATCTTCTCCTGGGCATATACTGTTTTCTAAAGGTGGCAAATAATTATTCAGAAACATCTTCCCTCCTAGATTATTTGTCAATATTCAAAACTAAAACCTTGAGTGAAACAAATGGTTCAAGGTACACAATCGGACCTTCCCTAAGGGATAGTAATATGGCATTTGTGTAAACCCACCTAACCCTGCAGCTGACAGTGTGTAGGGCTGTGGTTTATGAGGAAGAAAAGAGGTTTTTGAGGTGGCTGAATAGCTGGGTTAAAAGGTTTGCCAGCACGAAAAACCAACACAAAATCATGCTTATTGCAGCCCTAAAATAAACACAACACACAGGCACTGTAAGAAGGTCTGGGTATATGGTCAGAGAGGTCACTATATTTTTCTACATGGTCACAGGTCATTAATTAGAACTAACTTTTCTGAGGAGCTGTGGAGTGTCCTCAAAATCAAGGAGAGTTGGCCAATTTTACAGAGGCAAGAAACAAAATAGTATCACAAAACAAATTATCTTTTCTGTCACTTTTCAGACTTCAGCAGCTGAAATTCTCCACTCTGTGCAGATGCATTTTTGTGGAGCGGAAGCAAGCTCTAACTTGTTCCTCACAAAGCCAAACAAGTGCAGGAAGGCCAGATCCCTGTAAGATCTGACATGCCCATATTTAACAGCATGTTTAGATAGCAGCGATTGCAGCCTGGCCTGCTACTCTCCACTCCAGCGGCAGAACCAGAGCAGCTCCAGAAGCAAAGGGGAGTGCTGATGACCCAACAAGAAAGTAAACATTGAAAACATGCCTTTGCCTGCAGTCTAACCTAACCCGGCTGGTACTGAGGCAGATGAAGAGGTTTACACAGCGCATTCAGCTGGCGCTGCTGGGCTCCCCTTCACAGCAGCAGGGCACAGCCCCACTCCCAGCCCTGGGAGGGGCCCTCAGTTCTCTGGGCATGGGAGAGTTTGCATTGTGATCTTTAACCTCTCAGGCTGACTCTTGTTTGTCTACAAAAAAAGTCAAACCGTCTCAACAGATGAGATTTAGCTCAGCAATAAGGCACAAATCCTAAGCCGAGAAGGGGTATTCTGTGGCAACCTGAAGTTTCTGCCCTGTCATCCCATATTATGTCAGCTTTTCATGTTGCAGCCCTTTCCTCAACATTATTCTAACTTAATTTTCATGCTGCTTCTGGAGCAAAGTGCCCTAATGTCACATACCAGAGATTACATCCCTCACATGGAGACCTAGGCACATCCTGAAAGACCTTGTGAACAAACAAGCTGTGCAAGAAGCTCCAGAAACTACACCCTTGAAATGACAACACATACTGTCAGAGATTTGGTGCCTCTCAGTCTATTCTCTGCACTAAATTGAAATACAGTGTCTGTCCTCCTAAGGCCGGCAGCTTGGAGGCAGTGCCAGGTTCTTTGGAAGAGCACTCTGCAAACACCTTTGCAAGTCACCTCTGCTTCCCCTGTACTCCTTCCCCTGCCTGCCTTGTGTACTTTCCTCCCTCTGCCACTGATGAGGCTCTCCCTCTTTGAGAGCCAAGAAGCCACCCACTGTGGCTTTCTCCATTAGGCCATAAATGCTCTTGAGCTGCTGGAATCTGTTTTGTAAATAGACAATTAAAATGAAGAAGGGAAAAAAAATATCTCTGCTCAGCTTTGCATAGTTGGAGCCCAAAGACAGCTGTCTTGAGGGGCTCAATCCTGCACATCATGAGAAGGTTCTGCAAAGTGCTGAGTACCTTCATCTCTAAAGAGCCTATTTGGATACAGGGGTAGCAAAGCACCTTCAGCACCCCACTGGATGAAGCCACATGTTATTGGGACTCCCACTGATTTCTGTCATCAGAGCAATTGGTTTTGAGAATAAGCGAGGAAAAAGTCTCCCACTGACGCCAGTGGGAATCCTTGGCACGTACGGGGAACAAAACACTATGGTTGAGATCTCTGGATATGGGAGCAGTCTCTTATTCTGCTTATGCAAATTATTTATACAAATTATGCAAATAATTACCAAGTCATTCTGGTGACTGTATAATAATAGCAATAATAATTATTGTAATTACTAATGTTGATATTGTTTGTCGCTATTGTTGTTATTCACATTTATTGTGATGGTGCCTTGGGGCCAGCCAAGAACAGTGTCCATTAGGGCTGTACACAAACAGGCAGTCGCTGCCCCAAAGAGTTTACAAACTGGAGAAACCCCATGGATGCAGAAGGGGAGGGAGGGACAGTGGGAGGGGATGATGCAGTCAGTGGACTTAGGATAGGGGACAGGGAAGCAGCAGGGCAGGGAGTCACAGCCGGACGAGTATGGGCAGACTGTGAGGAAGGCAGACATTTGTGGATTTCCTTTGTGTTTTTCTCCCAGGGCCGTATAGGTGTTAGCACTATCCCAGTGTGTGAGACAGATACGCCCACTCCTCAGATCTGAGTGTGTAAGGGGTCTGAGGGAAGTGTCTGACCCATAAATTTATATTTTACCTACCCTTGATTGGTACAGAAATCCCTCAGCTGCCATCCTCCTTGTATAGACTGTGATTTTGAGCTGCTGTACCTCTGCCCTGAGGTACAGCACGTCTGTTTTAGCCTTCCCACCCACCCCCAAGGAAACTGCACTCATGGTGGGTTTTCTCTTAGCCTGTTGTGTTCACACCTAAAAAGGTGGAGGAAAAAACCCCAAACTAACAATAAATGAAAGTGAGATCTGGCCTAACCTAACCTTTTTCATTCCTCATCAGATGTTTTCCAGGTGCTTACTGAAACAGAGAAAGATTTGTTTCCAACCTCTACTCCCTTCCCAGAGAGGCTGTGCTTCATTTCCCTTCCATGACCTTGAGTAACTTCACCAGCCACTTCTATCTGAAACAAACTGGGGCTGGTTCTCCAAGATTTGCGCCAGGTGGCACAAACCAGCTAAACTCACAGAGCTAAACCCTGTGAAGCAGGGTGACCTTCACCCAGCTCTGTGCCAGGACCTGGACCCAGCCCACACCGTGCCTGGCAGAGCAGTGGGAAGGGGCAGCGCTGCCTCCAGCCAATGCCTGTGCTTATGTTCTGGCCTTGATCAGTTTATTAATAGAGCCACTTAACATGTTGTTTTTGCAAGATCCCTGCTGCTGTTTTTCCTTCCTGGCATTTTCAGAGTGTTTGTTCATTGCTACCTGCAATAAATGAAAGAAAAACTCATACACATTACGTTTTCCCTGAAAAATGCAAGGAATAGTCTCATTACTTGGGTTGTAGAGATAACTCATCTGCCCCCTTGCATTTCAGAACTGGTATATGTAACATATCACGGCTCTTCACCAACAAGACTTTCAATTACAAGAACATAAATCCAGTCAAATTTCACTGAAGTCAAGTCTTTTATTCTTGATTTACTCCCTTATAATTTAAAGCCCTGTAGCTGTATTGTGCTGGAAAAAAATAGAAGAACTTCTCAAATCTCAGAAGTCTGAATTTCTCAAAATGACATATGTGGCTATGATTTCCTGTGTGAAGTACAAATTATCAAGAATGTTTCTGCAGAGCTGAGAGATGCCAGAAACTTTTTTTTTGGTCTACATTTCAACCGTTATCCTGTTTTAAGTTTTGTGTAAGTAATAAGGATGGATGAACCTTCTTCCTTTCATTTTTCAGTCTCTGTATTTTCACTCTTCATTAGGTTTTGTCTTTTCTGTTCTCTCCCCCCCTTCCCACAATCTCTTCTGAGTGGAATATGAGGTCATTTATTATCAGCCTAAATCAAACGTTCAAAACTACAATGATCAAGTGGGTCCTACATTAGGCATGAGCTAGGCCCATTCAAAATGTGCAACACGTCATCATTTTGGTGCCAAATAGCATCTCTCATGACAGAAACGGGTAACAGCATTTTTCTGACAAGGCTTCTTATAATCAGAGAACATCTCATCTATTTATTTGTATTGGGTACGATGTGGAGAGTTCACAACTGCACAGACTAACCTGTCATTCGCAAAAGTCTCAGGCTTCTTTTGGAGGACTCTCTGTCTGTCGTGGGAGGGATAAGACAGATGAATGTGAGGAAATAGTTGAAAGGTTCAGCTTCCACTAGAATAAACATGAATAGCCTTGAGCTGACAGATGTAAAAGGACAATTGTTTAACAACTTCCTTTCTACCAAGAGACAATATTCCAAGCCCCTGTAAAATACAATACACTATACAATATAAACACAATGCAAGTGTTCTTAGCAAATTAAATTGTTGAGGTAAGAATATTTGGATAGCTGGACTTATTTTCTTGATTTCTAATTTTCAAAAAATGTTGGCTAGATCTTGGTTTACAAATGTCTAAGTTAATTTAAATTCCCATTCCTATTACCCCTTTCTGAGTCTCCTGGTAAGCTGAGTAGGTTTCATAGTTCCACAGAATAGTTTTGCTTAATGGAATGGTATTTATTTTGGCCATTATAAACTTCTCTGCATCAAGAACTTCTCGGATTAAAAACTTCAAAATGTGAAAGAAAGACTGTGGCAAACCGTCCCTTGAATAAAATCAGCATAAGCATTTCCAGATTATCAGATCCCCACAAAACAGGGAAATACCCACATTCTGTAAATTGGTAAAAGGAAATGCCCACATTCTGTAAATTTCAGTGGCTAAAAGGTACTTTCTACCCATTGTCCCAGGTTTCCTGAATACCTGTTTGTACTCAGTGATAAGGGAAAGAGGCAGAGAAGGTCAATGGTGCTCAATAGTTGCATGTTCAAGCTGATCCATCTCCAGCTCTCACCGTGGTCAGGGAGTGTCTTGGCTGCAGGGCTTGCTGCCATTTTCATCTCCCTTAATACTCCCAGTAGTATTGTTGGGTTGAAACAAAATTATTTTCAGGACAGGACAGGAAGGAGCATCAGCACAGGAAATCCAGCATGATGTTACTTCTATTCTAGTCACACATGCAGAAGGCCAGAGGTAGAGGTGCAGGCCTTTCCTTTAGCCCTTTCCTTTAGATCCATGTTGCCTGTGTTTCTGCACAGGATCGTGTTATGGCCATGCACATGAACAACTGCCCTGGGCGAATTAGAGCACTGACTCCACTACCACTCCCCAAACATTCACATCCAGTGCTGGCTGTCTCAGGCACTGTCTCCGCTATCACCCCACGGCCCGTGGCAACAAATTTCTCTATCCTTGTCCCTTTTTGCACCTCATCAGAACCTGATGAGACAGTGAAACAGAGTTATGTTTACTTCTGCCCCACTATCATCAAACAGTATGCACAACAGAAATCAAAGAAGTCTCATTTTCCCCCTCAAATGGCTCGATTTCTATAAACCATAAAAAAGAATTGTTTCTACTTACTAAGGCATTGCTGTATTTTTTGATGAGGAATATCACAAGTTCCATGTAATTATAAGCCTGGAATAGGGCTAATTCTGAAACAGAAAGGAAAAAATTCTCAAAATATTGATGACTAAACTCTATTTGTGAAACTTCTGTGACGAGATGCTTTATTGTCAAACTGGCAGGAAAACTGAGAGCGGTACTCACAGGAACTGTGGCATGTAGATGGTAAGTTTTAAGGTCAATTACAAATCACAGTGTATACATTTGCGTATTGTATAGTGGTTGAAAATGAATGTGCTATTGTGAGCATCTATTCAAGATCCCCACACTCCAACTGGCTCTGCCTGCTCCATTTCAGTATAGTGTCTGGTAATAGAATTATACTGTGAACAATATACATGCTGAAGAATAATAGGTTGAAATTAATTCCCCCAGTGGTGTTTTCACTGCACCTTCACCTTCTTGGCAACTGTGAATATCTGTAGCTTATCTTAGACACTACACTAGGAGAAGACATTTAAATTAATTTTAAGCAGCTTGAATTAAAAAATAAAGTCCTCTATTCTTTTTAAAGTTACCTCTATTCTACTGCTGTCAGCTGTTCTACTTTTTTCAAAAATGCTCACATATATTTGAAACAATAATTCTTTACCCTAAAGCATTTTCTCAAGATTAATAACATAGCCAAACATCATACCATTTTTCTTGGCGACTATCAGGACCTCATTTCATCCCTGAAGTTTATCAGTTGAGTTGAGTTCAGGAGGACTTTATTTTTTACGTTTAAAAATATTCTCAAGATTCTCAAACTATGAAAGAGACAGACACCGTCAGGTACTTGTCACAGGTAATCAGAAATCATACTCAGAATATGTATTCCCCTTGTACGTCCATTTGTCAGGAAGTCAAGTCTTGGACACAGATCACTGCCTTGTAAATGGATCATCTGTTGTCTAAAATACTGAAGTGGAAATAAATCTTATGACATATCCTGAGCCTTTCTTCTGTTGATTTTTTTTCCTAGACTGGAATAAATTGAGGGATTATATCTTGTATTTCATACTAGAGAGCTTAAAGAAAAGGACTTAGATATGTAATGAATAAAGATGTCTCCTGGGAAAGAAACAAAGAAAATAAAGAGTCAATGAATGAAATATTTGCATAGATAAACAGAAAGATCTGCCTGAACATACAAAGGGATGACAAAGAAATGAAACAAAGCTCACCAATGGAAATGGTAGCAAAAACTTACTGGATTTTGCTAGATCAAATGCATTTCTGTTCAAACTGGGTCAGTTCTAAAATAAATAACAGTAAGGAATAGCTGTGATCCATTGATTTTTTTGCCCTAGACAAACATTCCGTCAGCAGGCAACACATTTTATCATAGCAGAGGTAAGCTTCAGTAGCCACTCTTACTATCTTCAGGAGTCTTCCATAGCTGATAGACCTCAAATGCACATTTGAGTTCGGGTTTATGTACTGGCTTTAGCAACACTTCCATTTTTAAGTGTCTTATATTCTTGTTTTTTCTTTGTGTGGTCCAACTATGCAGCAAGGAACAAAATGTGACATAACAGGAAACACTAGAAAATCCTGAATTTTAGCATCACATAAAAACCAGCTTAGTTCTTATCTTTCAGGACAGAGAACATCTTTCTAGACAGGTACAGCTGGCAGCTCTTATTCACTAGCCCTCCCATCCCCACTACAAGGAGGTTCAGCTAATGGTCCTGATAACTGCATGGGTGCAATGCCAGCAGCTTTATCAACATGTGAGTGTCTGTGATGAGGATACAACTGACCTTAATTCCACTTTCAGACTCTTACAGTGACTTGCTGTATGACCTTCAGCAAGGAACTTCTCTGCACACTGTTATTCCCAACAGGATAAAGAGATAATGATGTCTATCCACCTGGTAATGACATTTGAGGGCTGCTGATAAAGTGCAGACCAAATTCTTGGTATTATCAGCACTTGTGTGACTTCAGCAGCGTCAGGCAGTTAGTTTTTGCAGGGAGCAGGCGCTGGGTTGGGGAGCAGAAATTGGAAGTTGGAGCAATTGATACAGAGGGCTGCTTAATGTGGCATTCTGGGCATTGACTGGTATCATGGTGGTGTTTATGTGCAGCTTGTGTACCTCATGTCTCAGAAAAAAGAGAAGGCAAGCAGCTTACTGCAGAAAAATGCCTTTTCTTCAAATTTTTTGCTTTGCAAGTGAACTTTAGTCCCTGCTTTGATTAGGATGGTGAACCAGACGACTTCCAGAGCTCACTTTCAACCCAAAATCTTCTATCATTGTAACTGGATGTTGTTGCCTTTATTTCATTCACCCATTTATTGCTGTTTTTCATACATCACACTGTTTTCCTTGGAAATCCATAGTTCTCTCTCTGATCTATTCCCTCGATATTTTTTGCATGGCCCAACTAGGGGCCAAAAGAAAGCTATAAGCATAGTTACTTTTAATACTAGGTCATCCTTGTTGCAAAATGTACCCCATGCGTAGCACCTAGGCAAAGGCACTGGATGTACCAGTTAAAGGTCAAAATAGTTCTGACAATGCAAATGCCAAGAAAGGAAAGTTCTCTTTCAAGTTTCATTTTCTACTCATCCATTGCATATTATCAGTGGAAACTCAAGAGTATCCCACCTGCTTCCTCATTATTGTCCATAATCACACCAACTGTTTTCTCTTCAAGCACAGATTCTTATCCAAGTTCATAAATTACTTTTTACAAGCTTTGACTTGTTCTGTATAAAAATGCAGAAACACTTTCATGCCAGAAAGCGGGAAGTTCCACCTCACTGCATCTGACCCCAGCCTTCAGCTGTCTTTGTAAAGATTTTGAATGCTGGAACTGGATCTGAGGAGGAAAATTTTGTTTTATTTTAAAAGGGTGTGAGGAAGTGATTATAACAGGTGCAATCTTTATTTTTACAAAAATATTGTGGTCATTCCAGCAGGAGAGGACGCCTTTCTGTAGAAGTTAGCCCATTTCCTTTTTATTGCAAAACTGAGTTGAAATGGTGTAATTTTTTAAAAAACAAAATATCAGAGAATTTGCTTATGTGGAAAATAATTCTAAGGAAAATTAATAGGCTGTTGCTACAGCAGTCTACATGGCAGGACTTGTACAGTTCCCATCTCTAGGGGAGTCTGTGAAATTTTGCATCTTATTTATTTTTGTCATTTGCTGGGTTCTCATGTATGGAGATGTTCTCCTTTTGGATGGGAAAATGCATCTATTGACATGGATAAATACCCAAAGTGTTCTGATACACTTCTATCTATCATTTTTATTGCATGTGCTACAATTATTGAAATGTGAAACAGAAGCAGAAAGGAAGGTGTTTCACACTAAAGAAATTAACCATGCATTCAGGGAACACACTGAGGTTTTTTCCACGCCCCCCTTTTTTCTAGCACGCTTTTAATCCTGCCTAGCCAGAGAGAAAGAAAAGAGAAAAACGGTGACACAAGGTTAAACAAAGGCAAGTTTTCCTGGGAATATTCTTCATGTCCATGGGAGTATGAAGGAGTTTGTGCGCTGGCTTCTAGTTGCCACTGTGACAGTGTGGAGAGACAAGCTGCAGCTCATCACGACACAGGCAGAGCAGCTTCAGCCATGCCCACCCCACAACAGGGGTTCCATAAATGCAGCTAGCATTTCAGAAACAAATACATCCACGAATTGGAAAAGACATTTGTCATCTTTTTAGAAGTTTAATTAGACTCAAGTCAAATAAAGTCACTATACACCTAGAGATTAGAAAATACAACCAACCATACCTCTTGAAACTGTTTTAATGACTCAAAACTCTTTAGTAGGAGTGCAGTGGCCCATCAGACAGTGGACAGCATACACATTTTATCAACTATAACTGGTAGCAATGTGCTCATTCCCAGGATATTTTGGCAACAGCTACAAAAGTTAATGGCTTTACACTGTCTCAGCTCTAGCATTAAGACATGACTCGTTAGGCTTTTTGTTAAATATTGTCCAAGTCAAATGCTAACATGGGAAAGCACCAATGTAAAGCGTTAAACACATTTTTCCTGTCAGAATCAGTGACAGCTTTGTGAGCATTTTATCTGAAGAAGGATTTAGCCAAGCTGGGAAGGAAAACTATGTTGAAGTTTTGCTAAATTTTGTTATATTTTCTGTTTGAATTCTCAGATAGCCTAACACACAGAGCAAGTTTTCTTTCCTGCAAACTGGTCTGAGTGCATGAGGCCCCACTCAACATCTAAAAAAGAAAACCATGAAGCATAAAGGTGATCAGTGTCAGAGCAGTGACCTGGGAAGCACTAGGGGCTAGCAGGGCAGAGTGCTGTGATATATGGGAAAGACAGACAGAAATCAGCTCATGTTCTCATCCATGTGGTACTTTAGATGCATTGGCAGAAGCAGACATGATGATTTATCTGAGAGAAAATAGCTTGGTAGTAGATACAGAACTCAACTTCATTAAGATGGAGATGCATACAATATCCTTGAGGCAGACAATGCAGAATGTAAAACGGATCTGGAAGAAGCACTGTCAAGTCATGTTTAAAGGAAGTAAAAA
>VZRN01003464.1:4665109-4708981 GCA_013397935.1 Dasyornis broadbenti | reverse complement strand
TTTTTTTTTTTAAAGAAACAGATCAATATGGAGCAGGCATTATGCAGTTTAAAAATAAATTTCCTGTTATTAGAGGAGGTCACTATTACAGGATGTTTGCTATGTAGAATAAACCTTTGGGGATAGCAATCATATTGGACAGAGAGCAGATTGTGACAGCAATAATAAAGTGAGCAGCACAACAGTGTGGGAAAGGCAGAAGAAAGAAAAAAACTACTGCACTGTGTATTCTTAACAGAGATTCACATTGAGATATAGGCTTAAATAATTATAAGAACTGAAAGTGTTTTATCTTCTTTTCTGTATGTTTCCCTAGTCTGCTTGAATATAAAAAAGAAAACACATTTTTACGCATTCATTTCATTGCACTTTATTTTTTCCTTATCCGTACAAGACTCAGAAAACATGTGCACTACTGACAAACACTACATGTCATGCTATTGATCAGTGCTAGCATGTAAACCCACCAAGTCAACAAATTAAATGCCAAGCCCCTTCTGAGAAAGCCTGAGAGGAAAGCTGAATTTCATGCCAGACCCTGAAAACATCTTGTTTGCTCTTGTTGAACACAGAAGACAAGACCATGAGTGCTCCACACAGCCGGGCTGCCCCCAGCAACAAAATATGAGCACATATCTCAGCTGGCTTTTAATATCACTGCAAAATTTTTAGGCTGAGGCAGTCACAGCAGAGCAGGACTCCATCCATGCAGGACTTTAGAGAGCTATCTCAGCAGCTTGACTTGAAGCCAGATGCAAACAGGAAACCGGTACAGCTGTTTGTGTCTGCTGGTGTAGTTATTTTCTTTATCTGGGGTTTTATTTTACATTCATCACCCCAGCACCAGGGCACTTCTAGTCACAGCATCTAAAACAATCATGTGCACCAACTCAAGTTTCCAAAGGGCTCTCAGAGGTATCTTAGGAAAAGCACCATGCAGTAGTCAGCTCTGGGAACTTGCAGAATCAAGACAAAGATTGCCCAGTGTTGCAGATTTTATGTGATAGTTGTAAATTAAAAGGGTCCAGCTGCAGTGTCAAAGCCATCTTCAACACACACCCTTTGGACCTGATGTGGAACATCCAACGCTCTTCCATCACTCAGTGACACGCTCGTGAAGTTTTATCACCCACCACCTTCTAGTACCCTATTGATACCATAAACACTTCAGGAAAGTGAATTTGGCTTGTTTTTTGGTGAAGATAAAGGGGGTAGTGCAGTGCAGGACACTCTGTCTGGATGAAAGTTTTGGGGTTCAGTAAAAAAACTCAGTCAGGAAGGACTGTCTTTGTCTTCTCTGGTGTGAGTTTCTGTCGCCTCAAATAATGCTTTAAGCAAATGGAGAAGGAAGGCATTGGTCATCACATATATTCAATTAAAAAATTATGCAGCTCTGTGTTTCCTGATTGAGAACCACTTAATAATTCCATTATCTCCCTTGGCATCTTCATTTTGACATAACACTGTTTGGGCAGTTGGAATTCTATTTGCATAACACTGCATGGTGACTGGTCAATGGGCACGTGTTAAAGTGAATTAAGACCTTTCAGACCAAATCTCAGCTCCTTGGCTTTGGCCAGCTGTCCAGCTGCATGGATGCTGCTCAGTCCAGGGAGGAGATGGAGGAGCCATGTTCTTCAGACATTCCAGTGTCATTATTTCAGAGACTCTGAGCTGAGCAAGACAGACTTAATGACACAGCCCGTCTAATTCATCTATTCCAAACCAAGAAAGAACCTTTGCACACGCTATTCTGTCATCCTAGGGTTGACTTCTGTTATTGCCAGACACTTCATTGTGTTTTCTTGACACAGAGTTTAGTGTTTGCACTAACGAAACATAATCTTCCCTCTTCCTGGAAACATTCTCATAGCAGCAGGGTGAAACCAGTGCCATTGATTTTATACTAGGCCAGAAATACCATTTTAAGAGATGAATCCCCTGCTGACTGTGACACATCAAAGTGCTGATGCAAGGACAGGAGTCAGTGGGTTGCATTCTCCAGACCATCCATGATGCTCAGTTATTTTCTGATACTACATAAAAGCTGTAACTTGTTACTTGGCTTTAGTTTCTTCTATAGGGTCCAGATGCCAACTCCCTGGTTGTCCCTGGGGCATTACCAGGAGTGGGAGGAGTGGTCATGAACTCTGTGCTTACCTTCTTCCAGTTGTCTAAACCAGCTGTGCTAGTTATTTCTCAACAGCATTAAACACTTTGAAGCGTTTTTTGCTTTATGCCAAGGACTGGCGTAGGCAGTGCCCAGCACAGACAGAATAAAAAACTGACCTTTGCCATTCTGTTCTCATAACTTGCAAATGAGCACAGTTTAGCTGGTCCAGGAGCCTGGCCAGCATGTGACAAAAGAGAATGAGGAGTTAAGTGTTCCCTTCCTCTCCCAACTATCTGAAATTCATTTGGCCACTCCATGGCTTGAAGCCACTGCACCTGTGAGTATATCCCAGGGGGTCACTGTGGCCTGTCTGCCTCAAAATGTCAAAAAAATTCAACAGATCCTACAGTGGGAAAATGAAGAATAACACAGTCTGCACCACTGGATTTTCATTTTGGATAGTAAAACACTATTTATTTTCCTTTAATTATAGAGCAATCATGCTTCTCTGAAATAGGGCTTGCAGATTTCACTATAACTATTCTCTTAATTGGATGTTTGTGAATGTAAAGGTTTCTACCATGACTTGTGAAATGAAACAAAAACATCATTTCTACATTAATTTAATTCTTCTATTTCCAACCATTCTCTCACAATCAGGTTTCCTTGATATGCTTAATCTTTTGCAATGGTTTCCATGGCAACTCCTCTTCATTGTGGTGACACCAAGGACTCCAGTAATCATGAAGCCAAACTTTGCCAAGGGATTGGCTTTTGCCTTTTTCCCGCTGGCTCTGCCACAGCAGCTCCTGCCTGCTTCCTCCTGTGTGCCCCCTCTTCCCCACGGGCACACTGAAAGGCAGGAGCAGGAAGCACACAATGGGACGTTATTAAGGTTTTATGATTATTGCTACGGACAAGGCTCCCTTTTCAAGCTCCGTTACGCATTGCTGTTTACTGCTGCATTCCCAGTAAATCCCCATCAGAAAGGTGAGGTTCTCATAGCTGTCCATCCTCAGAAATACAAAATGTTATCCTGGCTATAGTGTCCAGCCCTACAAAGTAGCACAGCGTTTCTTCAGAGCAGAGCATCGCCAGCCTGGTGTTCAGTTACACAAAGCAGGCTCCCGTGTTCGGCACAGAGCCTCAGCCGTGGGGCACAGTGTGTGAGTTATCCCGTGCTGCACTGCACACATCCATCCCAGGATTGCACAGACACACAGGGCAACTCCTGCCATACAGCACAAGCCCATGGCTGCAGTTACAGCTGTATGAAAATTGCTGACACCAGACTGAGGTGGCTCCAGCAGAGTTTAGTATACACTGCAAGAACTGTATTTTGCTGCTCTAATTTCCTTCCTGCAGTTTACCTCCCCCTCCTCCAGACCAACCAGCTCTGAGGAATGGACTATGTGACTGGCAAATCAAACATTATTATTAATCGCTGCAATTACTTTCCTTGGCCCAATTGCAGAGCCTGGGAAGCTAACCGCAGTCTCTAGAGTGCAACCTTAACTACAACATGTTTCTGAGCCACCATTACCTCATTGTTAGTCATGTTTAACCAGAAAGAATTGTGAAACTTTTTTTTCCTGAAACCTCTCAAACCACGTATGCTGCACAGATCAGCGTGAGAATCTCCACATGTATATCTCTGTGCTTCCAGCTAAGCACTGACTATGCCAAAACCTCAAGTGTCTGGTTCAGGCTGAGGGATAGACATGTATTCTGTCTTCCCCTAGTCACAAGTAGAGTGAATTGTTTAATAACAGCAATGATCTAATTTTCAATCTGTGAATGTCCACTAAGGAAAAATGTCCTCTTCTGAAAAGTATTGGTTAGAGGGTAATTAATTGATGTCTGCAAGGTCACCAAACAGAGACTGTATTGAGAAATACTGTGGCTCTCAGCACAGTCCCTGCTTCTCAAGTCCATCACCTCGTGTTCAGTGTGTGAGGCCAGGGCATGGTCACAGCATTTGTTCCTTGTCCCAGGTACTCCTGCCCAACCCATGCATCATTCTGCACAAACATGTAACTATCCCAAAACCTAATTTTTTTGAAGGGTTACTTGTTTCTTGACCTAGTGAGTTGATCTCACCTTGCCACCATACGGGTGCTAGTATCTACAAGAGGCAAGGAGCAGGAGTAAGTCCAGGTGAGAGTGAGGTGGAGGAAACTTTTTGTTTCAGGCTTCATTTTATGCATTGTTCTTCTTACATATATAGTATACTGTGTATTCCTTAAAAGTAAACAGACAGTAAAAAGGAATACTTTTGTGATGCACCTTCTACACCTAGGACAACAGAATCTTTTCTTTCATTTCCTTTCTGCAGGGACTCACAAAACTGTTTTACAGGTAGGAATACATGTGTGTTTTTCTACAGAACAATGTGACCTGAGACAGGTGAAACACTCAAACCTGCTTTTGGCTTAAGCTAAAATTGTACCTGAGGTTGTCCACATTATAACAGAAAAATTACAGACATGTGGTAACATCACAGCCCTTCTCAGAAACCCAATGAATGTGGTTGCCATATGGTTATGAAAGGGACTGGCATTTTTCAACCTCTGCTCTTCAGCTAAGTGCTACTTTACAGGCTGAGTAGAAAGGGCCGATGATTACAGAGCCAGCTGGGTGAGGGAGAGGGAGGGAACAGCTCGAACACAGTTTAGCCGGCCTCTCTTAACAGCCATCATCATCATCATCAAGCAGAAGGAACGCTAGCTCTCACTGTCTTTGCACAGGCAGCAGTAGGCAGGTTAGTGCTTATTGCCAGCTACCTGCAAACACTCAAATTAAGGCTTGGCAGCCACTTTGAGTTTTTCCATGACTTAAGTGAAATGGCAGGTGAGTGCTGCAGAGGCAGAGGACTGCTGACTGTCCATGGGTAAAACCAAGTGGCAGAAGGGCAGAGAAACATCCTGGCCAAAGCAGCACGGCAGGAACGCCTTAGTCCTTCCTGAGGCACTGCCTTTCACCCACGGCCAGCCACCCTGGGGGCGGAGCTTGGGGCTTTGCAATTGTTTGAATGGCAGAAGAGATGCACCTTCAGCTTTAGGGCTAACATGGAGGAGAAATGCAGCCACCATCACCAGAGTTATGAGCAGAGAAATGTCACACGGTTCTGTGCTCAATATAGTGAACTCATTCATGCACTTGCTAGAGGTGCCTCTGTCAGGGACTCTGAACTGAGTGCAAAATGTTATTACTGTTCCGCCAGTTGCAGAGAGCTTTACTGAGCAATGGGGTATTCAAAACAGCTCCTACTGCCATGCTTGTGTGCTGTGCTGCCGGGCACAAATGATGCCGTGGTGGCATGGGATGTACGTAAAAGAGGTGGGACAATAATCCCTCCATAAGAAAAGTGTATACATAGAGGTGACAGAGCAGTAGTTGTTCCGGTGTGCATAAGGGACACTGAAAAGACTTGGGTTAATCATTGTCAAAGAGCAGGTAAATGACAATAGAGAATTTTCATCACTACTTAAATAGGACAAGAAAATGTGCTGGTTTGCAAAAAGCTAGTTTTTGTAAAAAGCGATGTAGACCTGAAAGTCCAGTAAAGGTATTTGTGGCCTTGACCTTTGCTTTACGACTGCATATATTACTATTTAGTTTCTATAACTTGAATTAAAACACCATGAGTGCTTATAGGAAAAATGTGTTTGTAATTATTTACAGGCAAGAAATTTTATACACAAGTGGAGGACTTAATGCTGAAAATCTGGCCCTAGAAAAATTAGTATTGAATGTTCCATTCAATATTTTCCAAACATTTCTCTCTTGCAGTGTTGGCCTAGCTTTTCTGTTTTAACAGTTACATTTTGGTGAGGCACCTGTAGAAGTACATTTTGCTCTAAAATAGAACTTTTGCTATAGTGCAGCAGAAGAAACCATCTCTGACATTTTTATGATCCCCAACACAGACAGCCATTCAGACTACAGATACAGGAGTCGTCATTCATACAGTCCTAGCTGCTGTTTTGGTTTGGTTTTCTGCCATGTCTGTAAGGGGATCTTGCCTTTAGCGAGTTCCCTGTCTAACAAGATTCCCAGCCAAGACCTTGACCACGGTTGTGAGAGCATTTTGTCTTCAGACACCTCTGATTTGAAGAACCCTGTTGTAAATTCACAACATCCAATTCTTGAATTTTTGTTTTCACTTCCCAAATCCTGACAGACCCTCAGTGAGAAGCTATGTGCATACACCTGGTACACAGCTTGAGGAAGTTTTCTCTCAATTTCCCTTCCCATTTTCCTTGAAACTCCTACTAGGATAAATCAGTGGGAAGACTGACAGCAGAGTACACCACCAGAAAAGACTGTTCTTTGTTCTTCCCTCAGCCAGCCATGTTGGCTGTCCTCAGTGCTTTCAGTGAAGGCACAAGGGAAGCAGCAGGCACCTTATTCTGCAACTTCTCCTTTCCTCTGAGGACTGTCACTTTCAGCAGCCCTATGCAGGGAAGGAACCCAGCTCATTAACTAATTTATCAACATTTACATTGCAAATATTATCTAATTAAATGATACTGCTTCTTTAGCATTTACTGCGTATCTCTAGCAAGAGTTTACTAGCTGGATAAAATATCTCAAAGGAGCTTAGGAGTTTAGCTTTCCAGTCACTCATTCCATTTGGTGTTATCTGTGTTTATTTTTTCTCCTCCACCTACAGATACACAAAGCAATGAAAATAAGCTGCAAATCCACATACTTGCCTTTGGAGTCTCTGATCCTTAAGACAAGTGTACGGTTATTAAAGCAGTTATCAGACACTTACAATCTAAGTGTTACTAATGGACTTTTTTTCTCCTTCTCCTTTCCACTCGTCATAATTTATACAACATTTGTTCACAGAAGTGCAGCTCTGGCTGATGCAGCAGCATAAAGAAACTAACTTACCTGAAGCAAAATAATAATGGATCTTTGGGGAAATCCCACCCTGAAAGGAGCCAAGAGTAAGGAAAGCAGAAGTTTCAAAAGCTGGACTGAAATGAATCCAAGCAAAACATGCATACACCAGCTACTTCGTTTCAAAGGAGACAGGTGGCAGGCTTACATTCTCCTGTTCTTCAGCTCCCCATTTCCTTTTGTGGTCATTTTTCATAGGAGTTTCTTCCTTTTCTTGCAAGGCAAAATCTGAATATATTCTTTCTGTACTGTGCTTGCAGTTTCCAACTCAGCTTACACATAAAACAATTCAACCGCAGCTTCCTACATTCCAAGTTTATCTTGCTTCTGCAATCGCTTTCCTCTCTTCTCTTTTGGATACTTGAGCATCAGGAGGATGTGGGCAAATCAAAGGGAACTGAGAGAAAACAAGCTGAAGGAATTAAGAGACTAAATGAAGGCCCATTAAAATCTGGGTAATTTATGATATAGGAAATGCAGTATCTGTCCAACATTCATTTATTTGGCATGAAACAATAATTGAAAGATACTATCTTAGACTTTCAGTGTCTTAGCACTCTGTTAGCAGCACAACTCAATCACAGATGTATTGAACAATCAGTTCAGGAGAGTTCAGTCAGTCAAGCACATATAAAAACCTTCTACTTTTCCAGTGCTAGGAAAGAGATATTTATCTCTTTATTTTTAAAAAATTCTATCAAGCAGGTCTTCTGTTCGGCCAGAGGTAACCAAATTCTAGTTATCTGACACTACAGGAAAATGAAGTGTACTGGCATTTAAATATTGCAAGAATTCAGAAGGGAGAACAAATACTGAAAGTAATAGGTGAGGGTATAGCTGGGGCTGGACTAAAGGAAAAGGATGTCACATAAGAACATCAGAAAGTCAAATCTTACTAATGAGATAATCAGTCAACAAAGGATGTAATTTGTCATGAAAATATTTTAAACCTGAAAATTTTGGACTGGAAAAACTGGAAATTATAAGTACAATTGAGAATTTGCTATTACTTTACAATTATTATTATTGTTTTTAACAGCACAAAGAAAGGGCAGAGTGGACAAATACTCAGGTCAGAGTGATCATTCAAATGACTGCTCCATATAAAAAATAAGGTCCATAATTTGCTGAAGGATAAATTCAATTCCTTAAAGGTTTTTCTTAGTTCTAGGTTATTTTCTTTGCTATGACTGCATAATAGCAGGGGCAGAAATAGATGAGGCTCATGTCTTCAGACAGAGCACATATATTTTGGATATATATGTTCATCTCTGAGGACAAGGAAGCTATAATGTTATTGTAATTATGGGTTGTGTAAGCCTTGTTCAGCTTTATGATACACAACATGCACTTATGTAGTTGGATAATAAAAGCTGTGTCTTATTTGTGAAAAACACCTTTTGCTTTAGCCTAGAGAGAGATTCACAAGAACATCTTTCAGATGTTCTTGCAAGTATTCATGCAGCATCTCAGTGATAACTCCTGCTGCATTATATCTTAAGGCAGTGCCATTTCAGCAGAGAAGTCTTAAGGAAGAAATGAGTCATATCTAAAAAAGGCGAACCAAACCCAAATCCAAGTGTTGCACAGCTAGGGAAGGTTTGTTGCCGTTGGATTTGTATCCTGTGTTCTCCAGCATCACCAATAACTCTACATTTGTTCTTAATCTCACACCTTCACATCTCTAAATCTTCCCCGTAAGTGCAAGCACAAACCACTAGTGTGTGGTATCTCCCACTACTTCTGTGACATATTCCTGCATTAGCTGCAGCTTCCTTCCACATCCCCACACCTACTGAGCTCCCTGGTGCATCCAGAAGCTTTCCTCATCCTCTCTGGTCCCCATGCTGCTGCTCTGTCTCTCCACCCTTGCCTCCCAAAGGGGGTGTTGCCCACTGCAAAAGCCTGAGATATTTCCATTTATCACTGAGGAGCCAGACCTTGCAAGTAGGCAGGGGATGGAGGGATTGATAGTGCAGGGCTTCGTTCCCATTCCCTGCCAGCACCAGGCCGGGAGCCCAGACAGGCAGTTTGGCTCTCTCACTGCCACAGCATAGCTGGGAGCAGGCTGCTCTGGACTGAATTGTCTCTTCTGAATAGGATCTTTCTGTATGGGTAAACATCAAATTTGAATACACTTGATATCTCTGAGACATTTAATCCTTTGTCAAATTTGCTAAACTTTCATCACAACTTCTACAATTCCTGAGTGAAGACATGAGTAGATGGAGTGATGGACACAGACAAACAGCACTGTTTGCACTCTCGTCACATTTCATTAGACAACCAGGGTAAGAAACAAGAAGCTGGAAAAGCAGCACTGCCTCTATCTCACCAAAGCAGCTACTGAAACAATATAGGATTTGTTACCCCTGTTTCTCAGAAAAAAGGCTTACTTCCATAATTAGTTCTATACTTGCTAGACCAAAGCATGAAATCATATTTTTCTGATCCAACTTATCTGGACATCATTGTTTCCTAATTTTCTTTTTCTCATTTTCTCTACTGAGGGAACTCAGATACACACACACATATGCACACACGCACACCTAAAACGTTTATGTCTCACCTGCTTGGTCAGTAATTTAGCATAGTTATTCAAGAACTAATTGGAGATTATTTTTTTTTCCTCAGGAAAGCGAAACTATTTTCAACATCATAAAAATTTAAAATAATCCAGGTTGGCAATTTAAAGTTATTACTGGATTCATTAGAGCTTCAATATCCTACCTACTGCTGAGCTGCTGACAGGACGAGATTTAGCTGAAATCAGTGGATCCAATTAGAGCCAGGGGTTCACACATTGAGCACTTCCAGAGTACAAATTATTGGTGACATTTCTAAACAGTGATTGACACTGAAGCCAGCACAGGTTTTCTATACTTCTATGGAATGACATTATGAAAAGGAGTGGACTTTGTAACCTTTCCATGGTAATGGCAAAAAAAAAAAAATCAACTTCCACGTTTTTGTTATCCTTCCTTTTTCAGCATAGACTTTTTTTTTTTTTTACCAGAACAATTGGACAGTCCCAACATAAATCAGGATTCTAAGTTGTATTAAAATTTATGAAGGCTGTGGTTGCAAAGGGCCACCTTCAGACCTGGGGATTGTTAGATTTACCTTTGTACAGAAAAATCAGCCTACTGCAGACACTAATAGTTGCTTAAGTCTCCATTATCAACCTACTGTTGTGAAAAAGAATAGTTGAGATGGTGTGTGTTCATTCATTTTCATCTCTTATACAATGATTTCTTTGGAATGTTTTTCTAATCTAATTAAAATTCATTTTGGTATGTCATTTATTAGTCCAACTGCTTCCCAATTACATCTCCCTGCAAACCTTGTCTCTGCTAGAATATTATAAGCGCATTCTAAATATAAATAATTAATAAGACAAGCGTGCCTTTCTTATCATGGGTTGCATGTTATCAACAGACTCAGAACTCACGTTTGGTGCTGCAATCACTTTGCTTCCAGCAGCCACTCAAGTATCAGTCCTTCTGGTTGCTATTGCAAGAGAACAGATTTAACCATCCTGGATGTTCTACGTGGTAAGATAAGGAGGCATGCAAGTGTGAGAAGTCAAGGTCAATTATCTCAGTGTGGTTTTTCTGTTATTGGTATAACAAATTGTTAAAAATTTAGGCCCTGATCTTGTAATTATTTTGTGTGCAAAAATCATACGGACATCAAAGTGAATTAGTTCAGCACAGAGAGGGAGTGGGAGATCAGGCATCCAGCAAAATGTTTAATATTTCAAGTGTATCATTCTTCACAACACTGCTCTGTCAAAGCAAATGAAGCAGAGTAATGTATATTGGGGGAAAAAAATCAGCCAGTTCCATTTCCACCTTCCCCATATAAATAAATACTAAAGATTCTAAGAGATGAAAAAAAGCCCTGAGGAATAAAACCTGATTGGTAAAATTTTGCCTAAGGTGGTGTAATAGACACCACAAAATACATGTTCAGTCACTGAGTTTCCACTACATTCCTCATTATGACTGCAACTGGCTGAATTATTCATTAGAGATAACACACCCTGTGAATTTATCATAATATTATTTACACAGTAGAAATGATCACCTAGGGCTGATGGCATTTGTTTATGTTCCCCACTATATGGCCAAAACTTCATATAGCAGGGACACATTTCTCATTTGCAGAGAACAACAACAATAATATTAAAAATAATAACAGCAATAACAATAGTAATACTTTTTTCTCTAACCCTCAAATAAAGTCTCATTCTGTCTGAGTCCATGAAAACATCACTCTTCATGAGTATAAGCAAAGCAAAAAGTGGTTCTGAGTTGCATCAGTTGCTAGTGTACTGTAATGGAAACCCAAGGTAAGATGCCACTACCAAAGAAATAATTGAAAACTGTACAGAAAGGCTCAATAAACCTGAACATGCAATGCTGCTCTCCATTTTTCACCCCAAGGGAAACTGCGTCCTTCAACAATAGAGCTGAGGAATGTCAGTCATGCATAGGAGTCCCCACCTTCCCTGTCACTCTGTAGTCTGTAGTACTACAAAAAGGGTTTCAGAAAGCTCTGTTGGTCTGCTCCGAAAAAACCTTGCTGTGTTAGTCCTAAAGTGTTCTCTGTGGATCAGCAGAGTCTTTCTGAATCAGCCAGACCAATGGTCCCGTCAGTGGAATGGCAATATTGATCAGGGCTCTAAGATGAGGTAGTTGAGTTCATATTTAGCTAAAGCCCTGGTTCAGCACTTTCTTCCCTGTTTTTGTAGCTCAGAGGCTTAGTCCCTCTAGCCTAGTGGGTCTCACAAAATTGTGTGTTCTTCAACATCTCCTCCATAATGCTTTCTATTACAGCCTTCAAATATATCAGAGAAAATACCCTTGGTTTTGTCTTCAAGCTTTTTGCAAATTTGACTGATTCCGAGATCTCTCCTTCAACATTGATGTATTTCCTTCCTTATTCCCTTAAAGACTCTCATGTCCACACGTTCCTAGCTTACAGATCCTGGCTACGAAGATCTCTCACATGATAGCTGACTGTAATCTTTTACATACAAATATCCTGAGAGAAAACAGAGGGGGGGCCACCAGGATCCTATTGCTCAATATCCACCATTCCATCTGGGATGCATAAAATTCCTAGACACTGTTTTGTTGCCTAAAGATGCTTCCAATCTTCCTAGCTGTAGCTGCACTACTGAACAAACAAGTCCTTTACTGCCAAAAAGCCCAGCCAAAAGTAACTGTCCCATAGACTCTTGGTTGAACTTGGACCAAACAGTGGCCTGAGAACTCTAACAGAGAACTCTGCAACATCTGACCAGTGCCGCAACTTTCAGAGGTTTTGTCTGTTAGATTTTATGTTTCCCTTCTCAAATCCCTTTAAGATGTTCATGTTTAAAATATATCTTCTTTTTACAAATGACCCTTTAGCTCGGTTATGTCATTCTACCACCTACTGCTGCTAAACAATTACTAACCCTGGAAGAAAAACTTGCCAAGCTGCCAACAGGGAAAGAACACTTTTCTTAACCGGCTCTTTTCTCATATTCTGTCACCTTAGAGTGGCTGCACAGCTCAATCTCACTGCAGAGCTGTGCTGGAGGCAATTTGACTCCTGAACTGACCATCAGAATTGACTTCAGCAAACTCCTGTAGCATCTGCCCTTTCTTCTCCCAGGAATCACCTGTGTTCAGTTGGAGAGGGAGTGGTTTCTCAGGTTTGCTCAAGCTTGCACCCAGATGACAATAAGGAAAGGGAGAAAATAGCCTTTGCTGGCTCACTTCCTTCCCCTAACACATTCCAGACCCCACCATTTTTATTTTAGCAGGACCTCCCTTCCCCTGATCCAGGCAACGGAAATAGTTGCTGGACCTTTCACATTCCTCTGGAGGCCTCTGCACCAGGACTTCATGCACAGAAAGAAAATTCCACTCCAGGATAGATGTAAAGTCCACAGGGCCGAAGAGATGCTCTGTTCATCCAGCTTCCCTAAATTCTCAAAACACTTTGCCAATCCTCATCTCCTAGATTCTCTTTCTCCTTCCAGGATGAGAGTTCATCTTCTCAGGTCACATAGAGGAAAGCTCTGCTTACACCACAGAGACACTCTTACTGCTCCCATGGCTGCGTTCTGCAGACTTCTGAGAACAGATAGGAGCTCACAGTGTACTCCAAGACAGCAGCTGCTTTTTTTATAGCAGAATGTATTTGCTTGGCTTTGGCACCGGACTAGCCACATCCTCAAAGCTTACAATCATTTTGGAGCAAAAGCAGAGTTTGTTCCCACAGACCTGCAGTAGATATTCTGGAAATATCCTTCTGATCTACTCATTCTCCCATGCTGTGTTTTCCTCAGTCTGTGTTTTTTTCTGACAGTTTCATAATTCTTCTGTGGGAAACCTCCCAAGTCCTGAGACCTTGATTCCAGCTCCAGTATTTTTCCCAGATATAGTACAAACTAATGCCACAGTAAATAGGTTTGTGAAAGTCCAAAGACTTTCCTACACTTCCTTGTTCTAGGCAATGTATAACAAATAAAATCCATTTCCCCCTGGAGCTGCATCAGTGTTTAATGTTTCAAAGCATTTCAGTGATCTGAAACTTCGGTGTTGCACTTCTCTCTCTTTAAAGGAAAGCAGACAATTGACCTGAAAAGACTGTAGTTCTTATTTAGAAGTCTGTCACATGCATAATATCTACCCATCCCAAGAATGTGATATTACTACACCTTTAATTGTGCTTATGGATAACCCTCTCCTTTCCAGATCCGTTTTCCTTAGCTGTCAATCCAATAGCATCACACTCTGGTGTGCGTGGTCCCCTCTCATTTTCATTCTCCCAGGCCGCTTTCTGGACCTGTAAAGGACAGAATTTCCATGGCCCAGAGATTGGAAGACCCTTTCAGGGTGCCTAGAGTCCTCTGGTTCAGGAGACCGAATTAAGGAATTGATTCGGAATTAAGCCTTTCCTCCTTGTAGTCTGTTTATGAGTACAGCCACTTCTCCCTATGAATATAATTTCTAATCGTGCATAGAATATCCTGAGTTGGAAGAGACCCACAAGGATCATCACAGTCCAACTCCTATACTTTTCTTCTCAGAAGGTACCACTTACATGGGCAATCTTTTATTCAGTTATCTCCCTTGCTAGGCATGTGATGGGAGAGTCTCTCTAGTCACTGCACACAAAAATAGGTTCACTGTTCAGACCAGTATGCTAAGGCAACTTTCATATTCAGGAGCTCTGGCACTCAGTAGACTCTTGTAAGCACTGACATAACTCAGCAATTAGGCAGAATATTGACTTAGCCAAAGAAAACCAGCAGTTTTGTGGGGGCTTTGTGAATTGAATAGTCTCAGTGAAGAGCCCAGGGGTGCCAAAGTTAGTGCAAACTGTGGAAGAGGAAGGGAAGGATGCACAAGGCATAGGAGCCAGAAGCAGGGAGAACCAGGGAGAAGGCAGGGAAGTAACATGTCCCTCTTGTAGCAGCAGCAAACAAGTCCGCCAGCTCTGTTGTCCTCTTATCTTCCCCTCTGGATGTATTTTCAATCTGTTCACCACCAAGCTTCACTGGCTGATGCACTGGGAAGGGGTAGCTGAGGAAGACTGTATTAGTCAAGACAAAAGAACTGTCCTTACAATCATCTAGCCCTGAGGTGGTCATTCTTCTGCCAAGAAATACCACTTCAGATGTTGTGATTTCACTGTTCTTTTCAGCGCTTGAAGAAAAGGCCTGCTTCTGAAGTTGTGAGTGAAGTTTCCTTTCTTCACAAGAGGTCTGACTTCACTTAAGTCCTGTTGAGGTAGGTGAGTTGAGAAATGCATTTACACCCCTGTTCAGTGAGTTGTAGTTGGGCTGTAATTGCACCATGTGCTGCAGAGGTGTCTGGCCCTGCACCACAAACAGCCAGCAGACAGATTGCACAGCAGGATATTTCATTTTATTGGAAAAGACTTCTGAATAACAAATACATTAATGGCATCCAGAATCAGATCTTAACTTGCAAACGAGGCAAAAAAGCTACATTTGCTGTGTAGTTTATTTCCAATAAATAATTTAACCTCTTCCAATAAAAAGTTCCGCATTCCGAAACAGAGAATAGGCGTTGCAGAAATTATTCCCAGTGCAGCATTTGTTGAAAGTCATCTCCACTGGCTTCTGGAGGGCAGCATAAGTTTCAATAAAATAGTTCGGATGTCCTGCGAAATGTTAGCAGCAAAATCTCAGCTGCAAAATCGCCTCTGCTCTTTGAGCTCAAGCTGATACATAAAATAATGAGAGCTTCAGGCATCTCCTTCTCTCAAAGCTGTAATTTATGTCAATAGATAGGAGGGAATTAGTGCAAAGCATAAATTATCCTTTCGCTACAATACTGCTTTCCAAAATGTGTATTTCAACAATCCCAGTACAGACCTCAGCAATATGAAAGTCTTTAAAATTATATTGATCAACAAGTGATAAAAGAATACTTAAAAAATAACAACATGAACCCAGTGTATTAAAAATATCCACAGGAAAGCACAAGACTTCTGAATATACGCTTACTCTTTCCAACATTTCTTTTTCCTTTGTCCTTAAAGAAATTCAAATTAATTATAAAAATGAGGACATTCCTAATGGGATTTTTACTGAAATGTTACAAGGCTTAATTTGTGTGAAAGTACCAACAAGTTTATTCATTTTGTAGGAGTGTGGAATTTGCTTCACGTAATACTCAGGACTTAGCTACAGCTTTGATAGAAATGTTATTTGGTAATTATCTGCTCTTCCCTCGGGGACAAAGTAATTAATTCTGTTCTGCAGTTCACAGCATATTCTGTTTTTACACACATATGAAGGATGAATTTTGGAAGATTAGGATCAATAGTTACTTTATTGACAACCAATAACTCATCATCCTGACAGCTCTATGACTTTTAAAGAAAATTCAGGAACACAGAAGTCAAACCTCACTTTTTAACCTTTTTATTTGTATTTGGTAGGGGGGAGAGAAAATAAACCTAAAGGAAAATAAAAATTTAAAATTAGCTTTCATGAAAGAATTAGATGACATTTTGCACGTAAATAAAGAAAATAGCCCCCCAAAATTTATATTTTTAGTAACTCATGGCTAAAATAAAGCCCATATGTTTTCCCCTATTTGTTGATTCGTTATTCCTTTTCTTTAGAGTAGAGAAGAATTTAAAGTTCAGGTTAAATACACGTTTGAACAATAAATTTTAGGCATAGGTGAGGAGCTGGACCTCCCCTAAGGTATAGTTTAAGGCATGTGACTTTTTTGTCCATGACAGAGCAACTCTGTGTTTGGAGTGAAGGTGTTCATCACAGCCTGCCCTTAATCAGTGTGCGGTGTTTCATACTTTGAAAGAATATGCACAGAAGAAGCACATGGCAGCTCCTAAAAACCCAAATACAGAGACCCTAGGGATGCTGTCTTTGTGAAGAAGAGGACAAAAATGTTCCTATTGGTATTTTGGACCCAAATGTTGCTTAGCGGAATGCACTGCTTTCAAGAGAAAATGCTTTTAGTAATTGCTTTTGCAGACATTTTTTGCCTGCAACAAGGGAAGTCCCAGTTCAGCAGGGCTGTTGGGGAAAGAGGTCACCTCCAGGGATTCTCATATAAGATCTGACTCAATCTCCATCCCAGATACCACAGCCTGGGCAAGATATTTTAGCTAGAGAGTTATTATTTCCTCCATGGACTTTTTATGAACAAAATCTTCTGGTGCAGATGCAAAAATACAGCATGGACTTCCCCATTTTCAGTCTAGCCTATCTCTTGACAGATCCAAAGAAAAGTTCATCACAAAAAGCACTCTTGTAGAAACATCTGTCCCCTCCAGGAAAGGTCTTTTCTCCTGCATGTGATGGATTCTGTAATGTAAATATGACTATAACTTCTTGTGGTTCTGTTTTCGCAATTGAAAAATATTGATAATGATTATGATGATAGCATTTTCTATCCAACCAGGAAAGTTGTGTCTACAAATGTGTTAAAATTGTCAAAGAATGGAGCTATAGCAACAAAAATACCAATACTGTAGCAAGGAACTAGGAATTAAATGTTCTTAAGTTTTCACTGTCCAAAAACACAGTCAGCTCTGAAACAACTGAAATTCTCATTTATTCCATCAGCAACTAAGGGACTTGGCACCAGCAGCTTAATTGGTGCTGGCCTTAGTCAGTTTTTAAAAAGCTCATGGATGTAATCTGCCAATAAGCCAACAATTAGATGTTTTACAGGAAACTATTTCATTGACAAAAATTAAGTTTAGGAAGAAGGAGTTGGAGGACTGGAACTGGCTGCATTTCACAACAGTGCTGGTAATAAATCTTGACAGTAAAAGGGAATGAAATACTTAAGCCAGAAAAGTGAAATCACTAAAAATAAAACAAGAGACAAATTACATTCATCTCCCAGATCTCATTGGAATATCTGACTGGAAAAATTTCCTACCACAATAGCTCAGTCTCCCAAGAGATCCGCATCTGCCTTCTCCCATGCAATTCTGCCAATCCAGAAGACAAATAATGAGTGATGTTCCTTTCCTCATTATGTGTGCTTCAGCTCGTGGCCAAGATAAAACACTCACTGTGGATAAGTAAACAGTAGTTACGTCCAACAAAGATACACCTCGAGGATGCTGTCCAGACTCAGAGCGACATTTATGAAAGAAATAAAAACCAACAAACCAACAAACCAACCAGAACTACCAGGCCATCAAACGGCTGAAAAAAACCCTTCCAAGCCCAGACCACAGAACGCCTCTGTTTTTCCACACAAGGCAAAGCCTGGCTCTGGCAGTGCAAACACCCACTCTTGCTTCAGACAGCCAGGGACTCAGGATGTGAGCACTCCTTGTACTCATCACAGGAGTATTAGCACCTTCTGGTAAAACAAGCCTGGCTCTTTCATCGCAACCAGGAAATAAACATTGTGCCCATCAGCAGGAGAAATGGAGCATCAGCCAGCCTTTTTCTTTTCCCTTGTCTTCTACCTGTCTTATCCCACATCTCACCCAAGGCCAAAGCGCACAACTGGCATTAAGATTGCAGCATGAAGGTGGTTACAGTCTTCCTCTTCCTACTTTATCACTCCTCCTGAACATGAGGTACCATGGAGTTTCTTCAAGCACAGCGTCTCCTGCAGCATCCTGGCACATACATTGCCCAGCATACACATGCCCTGCTGTGTGCTGGATCTCGCTATGCTGAACACACCCAGTTAACACCACGGCATCTGATCCCCACAGAGCAGCCCAGCACAAAGCCAGTGTCTTACTTGTTTCACACAGTAGCTTCCTCAGGATTAGTTATCACTGCACTCAGTCTCATTAGCATGCCCTTCCTCGCCACTGAGAAGCAGGGCTAATTACTGTGGATGCAACAGTGGCTGATAAAGTCATAGTGTCTTGCTGCTCTGGTGCTATTTTAGTTGATATCAGTTTGGGATAATCCACAGCGCCCTATACTGAGTACAGTGAATGAAATGAGGAATAATGAGGTGAAAAAAACCTGCTTTTGCCTTTTTTCATACTTAGCAAAGGTTTGGGTCATACTTGATTTCAATACAGGTTGAAGGTTGGGGTCAAGTTTCACTGGGGACAACTCAGCTCTTCCTATCCTAATTGCTCCAGACTATTTTTCATGATTAATTCTTTCATCAGTGCTTCAAGGTCTTCAGGGATTTTGGCAAAGATGACAGTGTTATCAGCTGATCTAATGTGGCTTAGGTGTTCCCATTTATCATGATGCCCTTTCCCTCTCTCTTCAAGGTTTTTATAAACTTTTCCAAGCACGAGGTGAATTGTTCCAGTGTGACAATATCTTCTTGTCTATTCTATTCTTTCATTTGATCTCTTCACTTTCCTTGTCAATGCTTAAATGTCACTGCAACACACTGTTCACCTGCTCTGGGATTCTGAGAAATCCTTCTTCTTATTCAGTGTTTCTCATGCTGCCTGTGTCCAGGTTTTTTGTGTGTACACCGTTTCCATTACACACCTCATTAGGGGCGTGCACCTGCTCCCATCAAAGCCAATGGCAAAATTCCCACTTACTTCAGTAAATGCAGGTTTGGACCCAGTGGTATGCCAACTGATAAATTAACTTTCAGACAAAACCAAAGAGGTAGGAAATTTTCCAGGATTATGATTTGCCATTTGAACAAAGGGTGATTTTTGTAATTGAAGTTGTTGATAACTTTTTGGTATATAATAAATAGCTCCTTTGTTTAGCCACTGCTGAAGACCTGAATGAAAGTAGACTCTCTAACAGTGTTAATAAATAAAATAAAATAGACTCCAGTAGCTTTTCCGTAAAGTGAATTACATTAATGTAGATACCATTAACACTGTAGACTACAATTTCTTAAGATGGAAAGCTTTTTGAAATGAATGGAAGCCCATTACGAAATGACCAATACAGGATATTCTCCAAGTAATGCTGCTGCAGTAAATTGCAACTAAATACAATAAAAGAACATATGGAAAACCACAAAAAATTATTTTGGTCTCTGTGGCAATTATCAAAGAAGGCATGTATTTTTTTCTTTTGAGAGTTTAGGGACACAGAATGAAAAATAGGGGTTGGTATATTTTTATCATTATTCTACCACGATTGCTATTTTGCCCTTGTGGAGATGCTTCTTCTGAGAGATAGAGTGAGATTTTAGCATGCAGCAGTTTAAAATAGAAGATAAGCTAAATCTTCCTTTACAGTCAACATCAGTCTCTCATTTCTGTAACCTAGGGTGTCTTTCCCCAAGCATTCAAACGAATCAGGACATATTTCAATTTGGTTTATAAAATAAAACACAAGACAATCTATATTCCTTCTAAACTGGAGTTATTACATTAAGTCAAAATTTTCAGTAAATCAATATCTGGTCAGAATTTTCTGAAAGTCGAAAAAATTTTGTACTAATTCTTGTTTGACTCGCAACTGGGTATTTTGTCCATTTTTGATCCCAAACGCTAATTTCTACTTTCACTGGCTGCAGAACTGTAATATAGATTAATGTCCACTGAGCTATAGTTTGAGATGAAATTAATCTCCCTCATGATGTAAACCAAATTTAAGTCCTAGCCTCCAGAAATTGTTCCATTAATGAATTTCTTCACTAGTCCTTCATCAGAAATAACGAACCCCGTCTGAAAATCTTTAATCAAATTCCCATGGAGCTCATTAAAGAAACTGGAAGTTTCTCTGAGTGAACGATAGGATCAAATATATCCTTTGTATCAGTGCTACTGCAGTAAGTTTTATCCTTCGGCTGGTAGTTCTCCTGTGTTGAGGATACCTGTGTGTTGCCCAGAGCATACCATGCACAGACAAAAAGGGCAGCAGAGGTAGAACTGAAGGAAACTCTGCTTGGTGTTCAGCAAGTATCAGATAAAGCAGCATAATCTCATTCCTTGTGAGCATTGTACAACCCCCAGGCTTCCCTCCACCAGGGAACCTTTCCCTCCAGACTGGGAGGTCAGTTGCCATGACTGCACATCACGTACATTTTCTACTCGATATCGTGCTTCATACTGCTTATTATGGAGGGATCCAGATATCAATTGCACCAGGCAAAACATTCTGAATCTTAGTCTTAATGATTTGAGAGGTTATAGCCATAGAAAGTATGAAACAGATCCTCACCTCCCCTGCTAGTCATACCTTTCATTAATGACTTGATCAGTGCTCTGGGAGAGCAAAGGCTTTCAGAAGACTACAGCCCAGCTTCCTTAATTTGGTTTTCATAACAAAAGTCACTGAAGTCTCCTTCTCTTTACTAACAAATATTTATGGGACATTAAAAAGATGAGAGTCCCATGAACCCCTCTGTAGTGCTCTCCACTGTAAGGTTGTGTTCCACATGAGGTTATTCACTTTGGCTATCAGCTGCGCTGATCTTCCTGAGCAACGCAGTCAATTTTACCGTGCACTTGACACACAATACACTGATTCCTTGGCTCCTGAGAACAGACTAATTGAGAGGGTGTGCTGTATTACAGAACACGATTTGCTTAAAAAGATTACCATCTAGCTCATTAATTTTACATTACCATACCATGCTTCTATTGACGTTATCACAATGCTTTCTACAACTACTTACAGTGATCAGAAAAATGCACAGAGATCACATAGCCATTAAGGTGATGAAAAGATTTTTAGAGCTGTTATTATTTATTTATGTTATAGCAATGCCTCCTGGCCTTGGTCAATATTGGAGCTCTCTGTGCCAAGCCAGAAAGTGTGTTTCCTTTCCTGAAAAACTGGACTGTAATTACCCCTGGAAGCAACAAATATGACATAAACAAATAGAAAGAAGGAAAAAAGCAGTACTTATGACTTGGATTTAAACAAAACAAATATTTACACAACTGGAGACCTTATGTACATTTTATAAATGTACTTTATAGAACAACAGGAGTGAGCAACAACAGAGTGGAAGTGATTGGCAAGGGAACAACTAAGAGAAGACCGGACTGGTGAGAGTTTTCATCCTGAAGAGACAGCCTGGGATGGTATTTGAAGGAAAAGAATTCAAATGGTTCAGATAGAATATGATCTCATCAGTTAAGCCAATGCTGCAGTGTTAGCATAATTAGATGTAATATTTCTGACTAGTAATGGCAATATTACAATAATTTGTGAAGTGTCTTAGACAAGGAACTAGATTAAATTAGTATGAAACACTGTATATGAGCATCAGTATTCCAAAGGTTTTTCTGGGAGAAGCCAAAGAGATTCTACCAGCAGAGAGTTGAAGGAGCCCGAAGAGATCCAGGTCCCTTCTCTTCAAATGCCAATGCTGACCTGGTCTAAATTAACTGTTTCCAATTTACAAAGAATTCTGAAATTCCAAGTAATACAGCCTTTCATTTCAGAATGAAACGTTAAGTAGAAATTGCTGTTGAAAATTAATTGTAATAAGGTTCTGCCTGAAAGAATTAAAACATTCCATTGAAAGAAAATGACGGGAAATTCTGCAGCATAACCATATGTGCCCAGTACCATCTGAGACACCCACAACAACATTTGGAAGAAGCACAAGCTGTGAGGTACGTGGCATGTGGCTCTTTTGACTGCAGGAAGTTATGGGAGCGCTGCAATTTACAGCTGAGTTCGGAAAACTGCTGCCTGCTCTTCCACAGCAGTGGGTGTGAAGCCATGAGATCGCTGGCTTGGAGGGGAACCTACAGGGCTGCCAAACACACTCTTGCAGGAGTGCATAACAGAGCTGAAGTCCTCAGGGTTTCCAGGCTGTGTGCTGCAGAGGCAGGATACTACAGCAGCAAGGTTTGCTTTTCTCTGGTTCATCACAATCATTCTGCACAACGTGCTAGAATCTCCCTGTTGTTCCCAGTTTCATCTTTTCCTGCTGTTTGTAACAATATCCAAAGGTCCAATGGGCAACACAACAGCTCAAAGCTTGGTTGTTGACTGTCAATGTAGCATGGGAGAGCAGCACTGATGCAGAGGCGGTGCCCCTGGGGCTCCTGGGGTCACCAGTTCATATTAGGAACTGCTGCATGCTGAAGAATCTCAGCTGAAAAAGAAGATGAGCCTAGAGGTCAGATCTCACCTGGAGAGTTGATCCAAAGCTCCTGTGGTTCATGCATGTATAGCAGGAAGTCTGCAGACTCACAGGAAATCCAGTCCCAGGGCACCAGCGTGACAGAGTTTGTCAAAATGGCAGATTCTGCACAACACAGTTGCTTTGAAGTCTCTGGAAGCCCATAAGATGAGCTGGCAAGAACTCAAGCGTGTTGCTGTCAGAAATCCACCTGTGTTTCCCTTGTAGTTTGTCAGAGACTACATATTTCCAGAACGCAATCTGGATTTCATAATAGAAACTCAGTAGGAAAAACCCAATGCACTCAAACAGGAAGGTCAAGCAGTGAAGATAGGAGATAAGGAAAAATTAGGCCACTTAATCAGCTTTCCCCTGTGGCTAGACATAAGCAATAAAAATATAGTGAAATAACCTGTAAAGGACCAACAGAAAGGAAATACATATATTTAAAACTACTATTCATCCTTATAGCTTTTTATACTTACAAAAAAATCCCAATAGCTTTATAGTTCTACCATAAATTCTTCCTGCAGTACAATCTGGGGCATTACACAGCATCAGCTTACCCATAGTAGCTGATAGTGGGTTTTACTTCCTCCTCACTGGTGTGGTTTCTACTCAGAAGTGATGCAGCTGTAGCGATGCTCCTAAAGACATTTGTCCCTCTGTTTCACAGACCTGGTTTCAATTAAGTTTAATTACAGTCACTGCAGTTTTAGACCAAAGTCTACTTCACACCATGGGTAGCTTCTATTGCAGGACAGCTCATATCTGAAAGCTCTACAAGAACAGAGAAGCTGCTGCCACTCCAGTAGTATTATTTGCACTCACAATGGGTGAGTTTCCAAGTCTTTTTTTTTGTGTGTGTTATTTGAGACTTATTCAGGGCTTCACTGCTGCAACCCGTAAGCAAGGAAAAAGATGGAGAGAGTAAAAGATGAAAGCAGATCTCCTGAGGCAGACTTTTATCATAAATCTCACCATCTCTGATGCTTTTTTGGAAATCCCAGCTTCTGCTGTCAGTTGATTATAAAGACCAGATTCCTTTTTTCTTTAAAAAAAAACTAAAAACTTATTATCACTGACAATTACAGAGAAAAGTCATGAAAAACATGACTGAAATGTTCCTGCAGGGATCCAAGGAGGAGGCAAAGTAAAAGAGTCGAGGAGTTATTTCTCTGACAACCTTATTCTAAGCAAAACTCAAGGTTTTGGAAGGACTTTGGACTGTAAACAGGCACCTACAAAGAATGCAGCAAAGTGTAAGTCTCATGCCTAAAGGTTTAAGAGTAGGGAGAGTCAATCCTTTAGTGATGAAAACAGAGGGTTTGGCACAGGCGCTGGTACAATCATGGTTGTGCATGTCTTAGTCTGCTCCAAACTTCTGCACAGTAACCAGCTTGAGGCAAGGCTTGGTACTCTGGGTACTACCAGGTTTATTCTCACCCCAGATCTTTTCGTTCAGAACTCAAACCCTGCTGAGATGGATTATGTGGACTTTGTGCTCTAACTCTGTACTCAAACACGGAAGGGAATGCAAATGCACCTCTTGAATAGGCCAGACACATGGCACCCTATTAGGAGCTCTATTTCTCATGCATCAGACAAGTCATTTTCTTAATTTGTTGATACCATGCACAGGATCCATATAAAGCCAGGCACAGAATCCAAGAACAAACTGAAAAGGAAAAACAAGCAGCATTTGCTCCCAGCAGCAATTGCAGCCACATGGCAATCTTGGCTGCTCTGCAGAAAACATTCATTAGCCTATTTAACCAAAATTAACTATGAAAATGTACCCTGCATTTTCGTCCCTCATGTTGGTAAGGTGTCTTTTAACATAAGTGTTTTCTAACCAATTTAAAGCAATTTTTCCTGTAAATGGTACCATTATTATCATTATGTTGGGAAAGGTTAGGTCATGATTTTTCTCAGAGTTCTCAGAATCACATTTTACTTGCTAAAATGTCAGAAAAACTCATACTTGAGATTCACTGAGATGAAGTAAATTAACATCAAGAAATAAAGCTGAGAGCTCCTAATGGACAAAACAGAAGCAATAAACTGTAGTTACAGATAACTACTCCCCCAAATGCCTTGCTTCTCAGTGAAATCAAATCAATATCCCTGATTCAACAGCAAATATTTCCAATGACCTGACCTGACCAAGTCTCATACCATGGCCCTGGCTTGCCCAAAAATAGAAACAAAGGTGTTGTAATTTGCAATCCTGAGTTTAAGTCACTGAATCAACGTACCTCAATGTCGGTATTTGCACGCTTCCTCTCCATCTCTAAAAATGTGATCAATCAATTCAACTCTCCTTGGGAGACTTAAAATCTGTATGTAAAACTGTATTTATCACCCTGTGTCCACTTCAATTGCAAATATATATATGTACTTGAATGATGTCTTTTTGTAAAAATAGCCTTTGAATGATGTTTGTTTCACAATCCTGGTGAAGACAGTTGAGATTTTTTGTTTAAACAGAGCTGGGGCTTCCTCCTTTCCACTTTGGTAGCCCCTCCTGTGTCATAAGAGAACATAAAAACACTTTTGCTGGACCAGACTGATGGTCCATCCAGCTCAGCATCTTTTATCTAGCAGTGTAACAACAAGGCAAGCGCAAAGTGACACTTGCCCAAAATACAACCCAGCAATTTGTAACACACAGCTTCCTTAGCTGATGTCTTTGAACTCACTAGCCCTCTCAGTATATATTTTTGTAGTTGCTTTTTGAACTCCATAAAATTTTATCATCCCCAATATCCTGTGGCAAGAAGTTTCATAGCTTACGTACATGCCATGGGGACCTTCTCCTCTTTTGTGTTGAACTTTTCAGCTACTAACTTGTAGCTGGTCTTGTGCTTGTGCTGCAAGAGATCCATGCCCACCTTTTCTATGCCTCTCATGATTTTATACACGTTTGTCATAGTCGATCTGAGGTGGCTTTATTGCCATCCAAATGGATTGGATACACAGTTTAAACTTAAGTGGGGGAGCTGGAATTGTATCTATTATTCAATGAACAGATAAATAATGAATTTATACAGTAAAGTAATATTTTTTTTTGTTTTTTGCCTTTTTCCTAGCATTTCATAACACTTGATTTGTTTCTACTAATAATGAACACTGAGCTGATATCCCACAATTTAATTCCTAAATTTCTCAGAGCTCATTGTTTATTAGGTGAAGTTAGAAATTTTTTCTTGTATGCATCACTTTACATTAATGATATTGAATTCTTGTGCCATTTTATTGTCTAATCATTCAGTATCATAAGGTCCTTCTACAACATTTTATCCATGTGGGCTGTCATTTCTACTACCCTGAATAACAGCCCTATCAATGAGCTTTATCACCCCACTCTGCTTCCTCCGTAACTGCTTATTGTTTAATTTCTACTGCTTGCAGTTTCAAGTGGTAAGTGGCATGAGTTGTATATGATTACAACACAGTACACCAGAAAGGGAAGATTTAGAAGAATTATTGCACAATATTTCTATTCCTTTTACCACCTTTTCCTCATACCCATCTGTCCCATATTCTCCCTGTTTGCAATATTCTGCAGAGAAAAAAAAAAAAGATATGTTGTTCAAGGAATTTGCTCTGGTAGCTGTTCTCTGAAAAGAACATTTGGATAATTAAAAGGCAAATTCTGTTTTTTTCTTCAGCCTTTTCTAACTCAGCTAGAACCAGGGGTAGCTCTGGAAAAGGAAGTCTGAATGTACATGTAGGGAGAATCATCACTTTCTTCATTTAGTGTGATTCTGACAGAATCAACTGCAGTTTTCTTCTTACTGTCTGGTGGGCTGACAAGAAATCTCTCCAAGGCCAGAACAAAGAATGCTCCAGGGATCTGACAGCACACAGGATTTATGTAGCAGCAGGCCATCATCCTATTCAGAAGCATTTAGCCAGAGTAGTTTGCCTTGCCTCTACATCCAATTTCCATCAGTCAGAAATGTCTAGGGACCAGAAGGATTTAAGAGCAGAGGGTAACCTTTGTTTGTGGGCTGGTTTATTCATTCATGACATGTAGGAAGTATGAGTATGTACTTGAGAAGGCAGAAGAAAATATAAAAAGTTGCTTGCAGCAGATTGTTGAAAGAAGTCTCTTAATTACAATCCTAAGAAATATGATCTTCAGGGTTCCTGGTTTCCCTAGGACCAAAGGAAATTAAAATGTTTCTCTTACATTTTATCTTCCAAAGTCCTCTTGTTGAGTATGGGACTTTGACGCAACTTCAACTGGACAGGAAATCTGCAAATGCCACAATTAAGACAATTCATTATTTGGGACTCATTTCAGCACTTATCAGAGTGAAGAAGTTTTTGAAGGAAACAGTGTCTGTCCTTATTTAAACATGCAAAGATTTAATTTTTTTTTTTTTTTTTTTTTTTTTTTTTTTTTTTTTTGCCAATCTTTGCTATCTCTTTAGGCTATTTCTTTTCACATGTAAATCACATGTATCAAATGACTCCAAAGTTTTCTAAAGAAGAAACAATCATCCAATTATCCTACATGAACCAAGTCAGGATAAGGTCATTCCTGTATAAACTTCATGTAAATTAGGCTATATATGTACATATTATAAAGCCAACTTATATTTGGAATAGTTCAATATTTTATGCAACCAACATTTTATTATAATTTATGATCTACTTACTCAGTTACTCACATTTTCTAAGAACAAGCACCTTCACTTCAGTCACACTCACCAATGAATGTTTATATTAGCAAAATTGAGAGAGGCATCCCAGGAATTTCACTGGGCTGTGCAGTTTCGCCAACAGTTACTCACAGATATTGTGAACCTTGTGCTTTCCTTGAGCATCCTCATGACTATTGACTGTAGCTTACACATCTTCACTGGAAACAAAGGCTGTGGGTATCAGAGTTGAAAGCCTGAATTTTTTATTCATAAGATGATTTTTCAGTGAATGTTCAGTGAATGAGACTGCAAATGATGCTGTTTGCCTTGAGAGCGGAAAATAACAATTTAAGCAAAATCACTGACTGTCATGCACAAAAAAAAACAAGTTAGAAATATATTTGCATGAATAGTCAATGAACTGAAATGAAGATTTCTTTTTTCATGCATTATACTTCTCAAAGATTGCCTAATAAAGATTATAGTGATTCTTTTTTTTTTAACTAAGAATAGATAGCTTCAAAAAATAGTTTCTCTCTGCTACTTTGCAAATGTTTGTTGACCACATGATTCAGCAGCTACTTCTTTACCGTTTCCACAGTCATCGCGTTTGCCATCCAAGAAATGTTACTTGAGGAATAACTATCTCAAAAATATTATTAAATTCACAAAAAAGAATTGTGTCTCGAAATATGCATATGGGACTATGTAGAATAAACCCTTAAACTCACCTTTATGTTATGAAATCATTGTTTTTTGCAAGTGGACAGACTAGACTTCTCCTTCTCTCTCTGAGGACAAAAAGGAAAAAAAAGGCATCTGTACCTAGCACAAGGCATTGCCATCTGTATGCATTAGAGTAAGCCAACTTAATTCTTAGGATAATGGGACTTTCAAGCTTCCAAAGCTACAGGCGTAAAGGGATATATTCCACTCTGTTTTCTCAGATCCTAAACATGATTTTCCCTCAAACTGAAAGGATTGACTTAATGGTAAGTATTGATATTTGTATATTTATTTTGTGAGCACAAGTTTTGAAACAATATTTGAATAAAAAATTCTGTAAAGGAAATAATGAAAGACAGGTAAGGTCATGTGTCACTTTTGAGCTCTAGAAAAACATATACTTGTCAGAAAGCCAGCTTCTGTATTAAAAATATGCACAAGAAAATGAATGACAGAGGGAGAGAGAAAAATCAGGGGAAGAGCTACTTTGTGTTTCATTTTGATAGGAAAAAACTGTATCAACCAAATAAGGTTTCTCCTGTAACATAATTCAGATGAGTCATAATGTTGATTCTTAAACCAAACGTATCAGAGTCTCTGTGAGATAGCAAGCTCAGACCCATAATTGAAAGAATTATTTATCAGTCTGAGTTGAATAAGACATCATTCATTTAACAGAAATTAGAAGTAGCTGCCTTGGCAGAGTTTGTCTGTGGAATTACAAGAGGATGGGCAAGAATTCTTATAAAGCTGAAGAATTCTGTTTACTGACTTGAGCAGACTTTGAAGGGAGTCTCTTTGCATTCTGCGTGCGGTCCTCTGTGCACAGAGTTATCCTTATCTTTAAATGAACAAATGCTGAAAATCTTCTACCCTACCAGTCTGTCTCAGCAGAGCAGGATAAACGTGCTCAGCTGAATGCACAGCTAACTCTCTGCACTAGGGCTTTACATATGGACCATTATTTTCATCTTTATTTTAATGATTTGTTTCAGTTTGAAATTTCGGTTGCCTTTATAGGGAACTTAACTTTTTGTACTCTCCATTTAGCTTTTTAAAATCCAGATTAAACAATACATCCTTATTTAAAAGCTAAATATGCTTTATTCTGTCCAGTGTAAAATTCCCGTTTTAAATGGCTGCAATCATAAGTCACTTTTTAAAAATGTAAGACCGAGTTTGCATTGTGACTTACTACTTTTATTCCACATGAAAATGTTATTTGGAAAAGAGCTGTATATTCTGGGCAGATAAGCACATAGTTTCATTTTGTGGTGTTCATGGCAGCAGACATTATACTTAACATTTCAGTCAGGCCTCTAATATTATTCATTGTTTTCCCTCTTTTTTTTTTTTTTTTTTTTTAAAGACCCTGTGGACTTGATAATCTTAGTGTCTCCATTAAAACTTTTCCTTTCTTCTATTTTAAATTAAACATTTGCTGTTTTAACATAGCTTAAGCTACTACTGGATAAACAATAAAATGATAACAACTGTACAAAACACTTCTACATTTGACATATTACCAGCCATGAGAAAAGTAGCTTTTTAAGTCCAAATTGCAGAAAAATATTTAAAAATAACATGATGAATTTAAGAAATCAGCTCATGCATGAAGCGTGTCAGATAAAGATCAGCATGTCAGTCTTATCAATAACATTAGTTCTAGCCCTTATAACACCTGTTTGTTCTACCATCATACTTTGAACTCAGGTCAGGAGATGAGACAAGATCTTAATGAGGATGCTTCACATCCATTAGGGATTGGAGTCCATCTGTTGTTGCTGTTGTTGCTGTTAACCAGTATCTTTATTAAATTTTGCTGCATTTCAAGCCACTGATGTGCCAACAATGGCAAAACCAATTCTGTAGCTCATCACTTCTGGTGGCGCACTGTGCAACTGAAAGAGAGGTGACTTACCCACAGAGCGACACAACCCCAGCTGCAGCTGCAGGTCAAACATCTCTCCTCTCCCCCTGCTGCCCCTTGGCCCCCCAGGACAGCTGGCAGTGGTGCCAGCAATGCCCACAGCCCATTGGACAGAGAGGGGACACCAGGGGCAGGAAACGACTAAGAGGAGGAAGTCAGCAAAGAAAGAGGTGACAAGAACGAATGGAGCAGGAAAGTGGGAAAGTGAGAATGAGACAGACTGTGGTAATTGCTCAGGACATAGAGTCAGCTTTCCTTCTAAAACAGAAGGAGAAAAAAGGGAGATGCTGGGTTAACAGGAATGGGCATGAGAGTTTCGTCCTAATACCTACCGAGAGTAGTAGCTTTGTCAAAGCACTCTATTCACTGGAAGGAAATAATGCATCCTCTCTTTAAGGGTGCTGAAACTCTGCTCAAGGCTCTGATTTTGAGTTTTAAAAAATAATGTAGTAGGGAGAGAAGTGCAAGAGGACCGAGAGCAGAAAGAAATATCCATATTGTGTCAGTCCCAGCCATAATATTCCACTATGCTCTTTTAATAGGGCTTGAGCTCAGCCTGCAATCTGCTACCACTTATTCAAACAAGGCAGCTATTTCATCAATGAAGTCAGTAAAGAAGCAGCAAGCCAAAACCCAAAATGTCAGGCTAAAAATCCTCTTCTCTCTCAGTCACTCAGCATTCAGTTGCTTGGTCCTGACAAGGTCAGAATTTCCCTAAGGTAGCTCCTGGGCAGGCAAGCCAACAAAAAGATCAGATTTTAGGCATTAAATGTAATTGTGAAAAAAACCCAACACCTTAGTGAAGGCAGAACATGGTCCTTGGATTTATTTTAACATCAGACATCATCTCTTTGTATGCACCAGCCACCTCTTTACTTGTTAAAGAGATCTGATCTTAAGAACTCATCCCACTCTTATATCATCCCGCTATAATTATCGTTCATTTATTTTGACCAAATTATGGGTAACTACATATTATGTTTTGTATGCAGTAACTTCCTCCCCTGGTGAATTTTGACTAAAATTATAGGAACTAATGGAACACATGATTCTGAAATAAAAAAATTACTTTCATATCTTTAAACCGATTGAATTCCTCGCTTCTTGCAAGGGCTCATCATATGTGATTCAAACTAAATATGACATTTCTTTTTCTATTTATTTTTTCCTGTATCCAGCACAAAAGAAAAATGTTTCTTGTCTTTAAGCATCTTTCAGAACAGCCTAAGAAAGAAGCCAACTTAGATCTTTGTTTCTGATAGTTGAATTTTGGTGCAAAATTGCATATGTTACCAAATTTTTCCAATGACAGATGGCTGATATTCAGACTGTTCAGCATAGTATGTAGAGACTTTAAATAAGTGAATGAACTTTCCTATCAAAAGCAACTTCATTTTCTCAGGCTAATCAAAAGGACATTGTCAAGGTTGTTAAGTATTAAAATTTCCATAAATTGGCAGTTGTTCCATTTGAAAGTACTTACCTTAAAGAGACACTGTCAGCCCAAAAAGAGTCACATTTAAACTTGATCTGAATGCAGTGTGCTTTTAATCAGTGAGTTTAAAGAGCTTAGGGATAACATTTTATTTTCCTTTAATTTTTGGAAGGAACTGGAAGGCTTGTTTGCTTTCCTGGTTTTTGTGATATATCATGCTGTAAAGTTTTCAAATGTTTAACTGGCAAGAGTGTAATCCTTTCTAAAGCAGCTTCAGACGTGCTTTCAAAGGTAATTTTTCACTTAAAGATGCAGATTTCAGTGGCAGTAGAATGGATGCTTTTTGAAATGGCAGGAGGTGCTTATCTAAATTTTAGATTTCTAAATACTTCTGCAAATTGGGTCATTGAGTGTTCAAGAACCTGTGCTACTGACAGACAGTGGGATTTGTATTCCTGAATTCTTTCCGTGTCTTTTAAGTTTTGTTCTCCTGAAAAATTCTTTTCCCTGTCACACTGTTGCAGCAGTGACTTGACTGCCTCTCTGAGCAGTTACTTGCCTTCACATCCTGAACAGAATCAGTGTGTTAAAGTATCGCTCTAAACGTTTCATTTACACTGGAGCTTTCTTAAGACCTAGACCTCAGCTATTCAATTTCAACAAAGGACACACACTAGGCACTGCTACAAACCAGCTCTGTCATACACCAGCATGTGTCAAAACAAAAATTGCCAAAATAAAATATGCCAAAAATGTGGCAAACTAAAATATTAGTCGTGTTCCCAAATCCTTTTCTCATGAAAAGTTTAGCAAATTGGATACTGGTTTAAAGGTAAAGTACATGCTACTCTAGGATAAATGGTCTCTTCAAATAATTACTTTTGTCTCTGTTACACTCCACAACGAGGTTCTCACAGCGGAATTTTAGTTTGTGTTAACACTATTTCAAAGGAAGCTGATGCACACTGATGACCATTGATGCTGGGCTTCTTTAACGTGGTCCACAATATGGCTGGATCTGTGAGAATTTTTGGCATCTATTAAAAAGCATGAGATTCCAGTAAGTAATTTAGGAGCTGAATGAGTCCACCAGTTATTCTTTACTGTTAGGAGTGGCTGACAGTTGTCTACATCTGCCTTTAACCAAGTGATATTGTAGTTCTGGGCGACATTCTGTGAAAGCCTTAAATTACTTAAGAGGGACTTACTGCAGAGGAGATGACATTCACACAATATGAACTCCAGCTACATGTTCATTTTTGATGCCAGCTCTCCCAACAACCATTTACAGTTTCCCTTTTAGTCCCCTCTGGTATATTCTGTTCCTTCATGCAGCTTTTCTTTGTTATCGGTGTCATTCCGTTGCCTTTAGTGCCTGTGAACTACTGTTGGTCAGCAAAGTCACTGAGCCCATCCCGAGAAGGCTGCCATGCAAGCAGCTGTATTTTGCAATAGAACAAGTCTCCTGTTTGACATGAATACTAGACTCAGTCTAACTGTCATTTTCTGGGTATGTCTAGCTTACTTTGGAAAGAATCTGTGGTTTAGATGGCTACCAGCTCAGGACCTACTACACTATTCCTAGCAGTACTGCTGAATTTAAGCTGTTGGGTTGTTTATTACCCTATTCATGTCTTGCAAGGCTTAGCATGACAACAAACAACACTGAGGAAACTGAATTAAAAATCACTGACTGTCAGCTCATTGTGCTTCATAGAATTGCTGCTGTTTCTGACATTGGTTTTGATGTTTTACTGAGCAGAGTCATAAACCTGGTGTTTATCTCCCCACTGCAGAAGAAATGTGGGCATATTGAAGACTGTCTCATTTTCAGGGTAAATCTTTCTCAAAGGACTGTCTAGTAACAATACATCAGGTTTTTAAGCTGGGCAGTTTTTCTGTCTCACACTCATGCTTTAAAATATGTTCTTCACATCCAACGTGTTACCACACTGTCCTTATTCCTGGTGCTACATTGTCACCACTTCTCTCAGAATGAGGGGCCTTATAAATGATCAGCATCATCTCATATCTTCTAATAGTAATGCATGTTTCATTTGCCACATTGGAACAGAATTACCTCAACTCTCTTCATCAAATCTCTTTGGAGAATCTGATTTTAACCTGACATGCTGGGTCCATTAGAGACTGTAATTATTTAGGGTTAATTGTACAGGTGTGGAAGTAGGGAGGATATTTTGAATTGTGACAGATTGTATCAGGGTCAGACTTGAGGTTAAGAGAAGGAGGGTGTGCGGCATTTCTTCTCCCCTTTAATAGAACAATTAACACTTAGCCCAATCAATCTTCCATTTTTGAATGTTCTGCTGATAGGTCATGCACCATTACATCAGCATGTGAGAGATGGCCAATGCAAATAGGTCACTGGGTATCATCTCGATGGCCCCTTGCTGTAAATGTAATATGGTTTAAATGCAGCAGAAGAGCACCAAGATGGACAACACGGAAAGAATCACAGATTCAGAAAGCTTTATTAGCTAAAAAGAATGTTTTCTTAAGCAGGATAAGCAGAACAGCAGTGACCTTACCACTGATGTCTGGGTACTGATATAGCTGGAGGTCTCTAAAGCTAATAATAACTGTAGAAATATCTTTAGACACCCAGTCTCATTTTGCAGTTTGCTGTCCACAGGTTAACAGAGGTTTTTCCCCTTTATTAAAGAACAAAGAGGCAGCAGGCCCAGCTTTATTTGTTCAAACATTATTGGGTGGTGAATTTAAATGACAATCTTTTTGCACAGACACAGGCTCTTTGCTTCTTCATTCTTTCTGATGGAACAACATGAGAAAAGTTCACCCTTGTGGTTAAGATGTGACTGCAAAGAAAAGTGATCTGTTCCCAGCCAGAGCACAGGTATCCTGGCACGTGGCTGCACCACTGCCCTGCAAGGAAGGCTGTGAGTCTGCAATGTACTCAGGACACAGAAGAGACCCCGAGTTCACCATCTTATTTCACAGTGACTTGCTGCAAATTCAAAACAATTTCTCATGTCCCTATGCCACTGTGAGTCCCTCAAGAGTGTTCCTGATGCTGGTTTTAATGTTGAGTGCCCCTCAACAAGTGTGTGCCTCCAGTCCCCAGCACCTGCTAGATTTTTTATCATAAGTTTGAACATGTTCACCATGTGCTTCTTTGATGATTAAATGGCTAATTGATGCATGCAATGGTTAAATTTTGCTTCAAAGTGGAGTTTCTCCACCGTTTCACACTGCCTCAGGGCACGCTGTTCCACCATGGTCCCTCCTGTCTCCACCCATACAGTGCCCACCATAGCCCCCACTGCTCATGTCCCACCTCTGAAAGGCAGCAAGACCACACTTTACCCACGCTGCTGTTAGGGCCTCAACGAAGATCAAGAAGTACACCCTCATAATGGGTATAGGAAAATAACAAATTCCCCAAAGTTGATAAACAGCCTAATCAACTTAATTTGAAGTGTGCATTATTCGCAGCTCTAAAGTTCAGCTTCAGAGCAAGAACACTCAGAACTGCATCTTGTGCTGTAATTTTAGTTTCCTTCGTTGCCATCACATGGAGGGACACATTTGTCAGCTGCATCATTCACAAGAGTATTGCAAAATCTTTTATAGCTGAAATGTTCAAAGCTTAAAATTCCCATTCCATATGATTTTTTTTTTTTTTTTTTAGCTAAAACCAAATCCCTGTATTTCATCCAGAATGAAATAATAATCTTTAAAATTTTCCAGGGAAATTAAAACCTTGTCTTCTGACTCCCACATCTCCTCAGCATGTTCCAGAAATCATGCAGGAGCATCAAACACTCAAACTGCCTGGCTCTGAGGTTGCTTGGAGGCTCCCAGCTCAGACTGTCAGTTCAGACAGGTCTCTTAAGTCTTGAGACTTTTCACCTCTCCTCTGCTGTGGGAACATCAGGGTGTCTGATGCAGGAGCAGACTGCAATGCAGGGCCTGGACTTCAGGATTGGGTTTGGGAAGTCAGGGGTTCAAACAACCTCCCAGGGGTCTGACATGTTGTTCTTTTGTCAGGATTTTCCATAAAACTTTTTGGTGTTTCAGGTTATCCCTGTTCTCAAGAGTTGAAAACTGTTTAGGGAAATATGTTTTGCTCATTTGTCTCTGGAAAAAAACCGACGCATTGCATGTACATCTTCTCTTCCTTCGATGTGTCAATCTTGAACTCCACTCAGAGGTTGAATTGGTTCCTCTCTTTTCATTTATTATCTTCTTCTGAAGAACACTTTTAATAACAACAGGCTATCTGCAGTGTCTCTGATTTAAGTAGCAACTATTGATTGATTAGTTAGAACTTCCGTGCTTTATGAATTGTTCTCTAGAGGTGACGAAATGGGGAAATCAATGCTTCAATTTGCTTTTATATTCCAACCCCTAGTGCAAGTTAAACTTTTTCTAAGCAATCTTCAGAAGGTGAAGGAATATTTTAAAGTACAAGCAGATTTTGTGGGTGCAGAAGGGTCAAACATATGATCATACATTCAGTTTATCAATCATGGTAACTGCAACAAAAAAATAAAAGCTTAAGCCAGTGATATGAACTTACTCCAACTAGAGTTCTTTATTGAAGAAGTGGACCATTTTATTGTATCTAAAATAATTTTTAAAGTATTTTAGAAATAGTCAAAACCAAATAGTTTGAATGGAGGGAGAAATACTATTATTACTGTGACTGGCCTGAAAAGTACCAAGGCAAAATTTTCACTCCCTGATTGCTATTATTGCCATGGCAATAGTGGTTTACTCTATCAGTCTAAATTCATGCAGGGGGGGAAAAGTACGGATTTACACAGATTTCAATAAAAATACAACGGAAAGTCGTGATATATAGGGATAAAAACTGCTATTATTTGAGTCACAATTACATTTTCTGGGAGCCAGAGTAGTACCACATGATAATTCTCCTACCTTATCACAGCAGAAAACCTCTTTACCCTGAGAATCAAGTACAGTACAGGTTAATCTTAATGGCTTATATTGATAGATTAAGTGCATATGTTTTGCCCATGCATCAGTTCTGAATTCAAAGAAACAGCTATATGCTATTAATTTTGTACATTTTGTTATAGAGTAGGTACTACATATGTTCAATACATTAAAAAAATATGTCATGCATCATTTTCTGTCAGAAATGAAAACAATACACTTTGAGGTTTCTACATATTGCCAAGAATGTTTGAAATAAATGGACCTTCAACCTTATGAAATAAAACTTTTGCTAAAATAAGAGGCATGCATTAATAATGGCCATACCAAGTAGAAGAAAATTATTATTCTGATTTTAGAATAGCCATAAAGTAATGATAATTTCCATATTTCTGAAAACAAAATGTTGGGGAGATGGGTAATATATACGTGGCCATTATTTCAGCAGATGGGGCATATTATATTCATGGGTCAGATCTTACACTAATGAAAAAATGGTGTCTCCGTCAGCTTTAAATACCTAGTTCCACAACTTTTTAAGGTATTGTTTATCCTGAAAGATCAATAATTTAATCAACTGCTCATTATAGTAATGATTAATATGAAAAACATTTCCAGGTCTTGTTTAAATGAACACGTCTATTTATATCTGTGCTTATTCCAAGGAGTGTAAATGTTGGATATGCTAACGAAGGAACAGGACTCTAAAAATCTTCACCATAAATCAAAAACTTTATAAGCAACCAAAACAAGAATTAAAAATATAAAATTTAAGTGGTACAAGCAAAGAGGGCAAATTAAAAGGCAAAATGAAAAAAACGCTCACCTTGAATTACCTGAGAAGCAATCTCGGGCAACAAATATTGCAGGTAATAAAAAAACCCAGCATTTCCTTCTCCACTGCCCAGTTCAGTTCAGAACTAATAATTACAATTTCAGCTGCCATCATAAAAGAGCATCATTGCTTAAAAAAACAGAATGATGTATTCATAGCCAAAGTTAAATAGCAAGTCTGTGGGCTGCTGGATCCACAGGCCAGGACTCAAGCTCACCAGATGTAGCTTCAGTTCTTGCCATGTACTTCTGATATAACCTTGAGGGGCTTAGGGCCATATGTAGAACTCCCTCACCAAGCACTGAATCTCAGGACAGGTAGGGTAGTGAAATGGTCCTGTTTCACAAGGAATATAAGGATGGTGAGATAAGTTCTATAAGTTAGAATAAGCCTGATTTTCTCAAGTGACCTCCAGAAATCAGATGGATATTCAAAGAACCATCTACCCCCACAAGCAACCAGAGAGACTTGTCCCATCTGTAGGAGGGTGTCAAGTAGGAAACCTAAAGCCAACAAGGGTTCCCAGCCATGTCTATATCCTAAAGAGATTAAAAACACTGTGCTTGTATCGTGCTTAGATATTTTTTAATTTGCAAGAAGGCAAGGTGTCAGCTTCTCTTCTTCTGTGTGCCAGACCAAGAGTGCCTAGCTTATGGCTCATGGCTTGATTTTATTTTGCATCATGGACATTGTGGAAATAAACTGTCCTCACGCTCAGGAGAGCAAATCACTCAAACTGTTCTGAGAAACGACATAATTATTCAGAAGGGTGCAGTACAAGCCCAGCATGACAGGTTTTTAAGGTCATTCTTACCACATTGCATGGTTGCTTAGGCACAGTGCCTCACCTCTCCTGCCAGGGCTTCTGATCAGATGCAGGAGTCTCTGCTAGGGTGCCTGAGCAATCTTTTCTGGCTCCAAAGTATGTAGTTTTAGTGGGCCAGGCACTTTCAGACTTTATACAGAACGTTAGACAGCAGTTTGAATTTTCCCTTGGTATTTCATTTAAACTGCTCTCACAGATCTGTCTCGCACCTTTGGTGGGTGCCCACTCTCAGATGCTGCTCCGAAAGGTTATCAGATCTCTCAAAGGTGCCACATCTATAGCACTGTCTGATCACATACTGGATGCCTCTGCTTAGGCACTGAGCCAAAAAAGTGTGATTAAATCTCGATTTAATTGGAATTTAGACATGTGAATGAGAATAATAATTCTCAAACTGTAAGGAGGATTTGAGAATAAGCTTGCTAAGTTTTGATTCATCCTCCAAAACTAGAGTGAGACAGTCACAGAAAACAGTTCTCTATTACTTTCACACCTTATCTAACAAATCTTCATAGGATCCTGGTGAAACCAGAATTATGATTAATTTATTTTTATCCACTTATGGTTACGAAGGCAGAAAAGATTAGCCCAACATATATAAATTGGCTATTAGAAATGTCATCTATTTATTTATCCTTGCAAACACATATTTTGCATGCATCTAATAACAACATTTTAGATAGCTTTGTTGGAAAAGTTTGGAGTAAAAAACCTGTTCACACTCACACAGCTGACTGAAATACTGGATTCTCATGGAATATGCTGACAACCCATGTAGGTTGGGCTAATTACCAACCTGTACACTTCTACACTGGTCATTATGAGGGTATGCAGAGTAAATGCCTAAGAATATTTTGCATCAGCTCCTGAAACTAAGACAGTAGAAAGATGAAAAGCTAGACAAAACAAAAACAGGGGGGCAAAAGATGCTGAAATTACACAAACTTTTTTCCTGTGATGTAGGAACATCATAGCAGAAAATACTATGAAGCTCTTTCTCCAAGGGGCTTATTACCTATGTTTTGATTCCAGTGCTGTTATTACTGAGCCTGGGGAAAAAGGGAATTTGAAAGATTCCAGTACCCATCTCCATTAGACCTAAACATGTTTTAGGGTGCTTGTTTCTATTACAGAAACAAAAAGAAGGATTGTTTTGTCACATGGGAGGTGTTGAAGGGCAGGTCTGGTCGAACCTGCCAAGTTGTATTTATGCCTACAGCTGGTCTGATGCTCTGCTGAGGAAGGCACAGAGAGCTGCAGCAGAGGCGGTGGAGCTGAGCTGTCTGTACAGCTGAGAAGGGCTTCTGAGCATGTCTCCTGTTTCATTATGATTCAAGCACACAGGTAATTTTTTTAACCTCTCATAGAAGTACCAGGTTAAGATCATGTGGCAATCGAAGTGTGGTTGTTTCCAGTCAGTGGGGTACCATTTCTTTTTCCCCCTCACAGTCAAAGAAAAATATTAATGGAACAAGACTTATTTTCAGGCTGAAGTGTTGCAGAGGCACAAGGCCAGGCACCCCTTATGTCTGGCAGGTCCTACGGGGGTGAGCGCCTCATCAAGCCCAGATGTGCCATCCTCAGGGTATCTCAGGGCTGGGGGACCCACCTGTTTCTCTTGCTGAGGATTGCAGGTGCAGAATCCAACATCTCACAGAGTAAAATCAAATGCAGAGCGGTTTATGGCTCAGTTTTAGTGCTCTCTTCTTTTTCTATGACCTCCATTACCATCAGTAGTTTAGTGGTTATGTTCAGCGCTGCTCTCTAACAGCAAGAGATTAATTGCCCACTGAGATACCTGAACAAGGAGCCACAGTCACAGTACAAGAATAACACCAGCAGTGAAGAGCAGATCCTCCCCATCTCCATTCTTCGCAGTCTCTTTCCTCCTTCCCACTCTCTGTTACGGTAAGATTTTTCACAGCCACAGTAATCTGCACAGCTACCTCTGCTTTAAAGTACTGAGGGTGGTGTAGCAGAAGGAGGGCAGGCTATCTTTTGGCACATGACTATAGTCCAGCAGTGATAATAATTTCAAACTACCTAGGAAAAAATAAGCAATATAATAATGTTAGTCAGGTAGCTTTTTCTACCTTATCAACACCTGCAGACACAAACCTGCACTGACAAATGCTACACCAGAGGGTAGGATAAGTGGAATTAGAAAATATTACCTTCAGGGGCTATTGGGCTCCCAAATGTGATATGCAACAGTAATGTAGATAGCATGGAAAAACAGACAATAAGTACAGCTTTGAATTCAAACATGACCTTCAAAGAGCTTTTTCTTAGAACACAGAGTAAAAGCCCTAAACCTTTGAAAGAGCATGACCAAACAATAAGCCCCCAACTTCATGTACACCTCTGAGAATTCATTCTCAATAATGGGCTCTCAGAAGTATTTTATCACTATTTTAAAGACTTTTTTTATCAAATTTGAAAGATATCTTCTCTTTACCCCATTTTTATCACAGTCTCAAGGTATCTTATCAATATTCACTCAGCAAGCACAAGCATATTTCTAAGTGACAGTACAGAACAGTATGTGATAAACTGGAACATTTTTGCAGCTCAGACCAATGTGCAAGATAAAAGCATATAGGCTCCTGCAAGAGCAGCAGCGCTTTGGCTGAAATGTCAGAAGCAACTATTTTGTGGGGAATGATTCATTAAGCTGGCACTTCAAAAACTGGAGGAGCTGTTCTAGTGCTACAAGCTAAGTTTGAAAAACCTAGACTCCCTTGAACTAAAGGTTCAAAACTGGCAAGAGACTACTAACCCTACTCTTACTCTTCCAAGTCAGAAAAATTGTGCTCTAGGAAGCCTAGTACATAATGTTTCATAGGCAAGATCTTCTGTAAAATGGAATTGTGTTTGCAATTCACAGACAACAAAGGCCGTGACACTTTCTATTAGGGAAACGGATGTTTCCAGATATTCCAGGTCAAAGCTGAACAGTTATTATTCTCTTTCAACACTGAATTTTGAGAGTGGGTGAAGAAAATTCCTTTCACAATTTAATTTGAGAATTCCTTAGCATAAAATGCGCTTAGGAGAAAAAAAACAATTGTCATCATTCAATGCATCCTTTATTAAGCAGATAATTCAAGTAAACGTATGAAGCTTTTAAAATGAAATAAACTACCCAAAAGATTTTGCAAATATAACTTCATCACAGAAATTGTACAGTTGATTCAGAAATTATTACATTTGTAGTGAATCTTCATTGCCTTGGGCACCTACTGTGTGAATGCATATGAGCCATATAAAACATTTGTAGCCTACATATGAGACAAATGAAAAAGCTTGGAAGATGACCAAAATAAAAAAACCAAACCTGTGAATAAGCAATCAAAAAAACGTGTTGAGGAGACAAATTAAACTATGTAAGGCCTTGTTAGTGACCAAATATTAAAATCAACCTGATAATTAATCTCACAGGGAATAAGGTATAGAGGAATAATGCTCTATTCCCTCTAACTTACTTTACAATAATATTCCACAATGGTTAGACAAACAGCTAATCCAAGAAATGCAATACCAACAGTGAGTTATTCAAAGTGGGTGAAGTTTTACCTTGTATTAAAGCAGCAAACAGTTCTTTGATTTAAATATTCCTCTTTTTTCTTCTATTACATAATAAAGGTAGACTTACAAAATTGATCTAAGGCACATCATAACTGAGTAAAATTATTATTTTTAATGTATTTTTTGTTTATTACTCTTGCTAAATTACTATGTGCTTCAAGTGATAGAAATCATATGTGTATTGAACAAAAGAAAACAGGAATTATCCAAAGGCATATTACAGAATCAAAACTTGACTCTGAAATGCATTCAGTCCTTTACAATCAGATTCTAGACAGTGTGTTTAAGTCTTTTGTCTGTCATTAACATGGTGGAAATAGCAGTGGTGTAACTCCTCTTGGCCTCATCAAAGTTAAGGATTAGTCCTAGATCCAATTACATAGTGCTAACCAGCTCAAAGTCCCCTGCTGAGATGATATACAATATTTTTCCCTGGTAGTGTGTCTTTTCTAAAGATAATACAAAACATACAGTATCGATGGATCACAGAACTTGTGGGGCTTTCTTATTCTGAGAAAAACCTCCAGCAATTGCCTGTGAGCAGAGCTTGTTTACTGCAAGCCTGCTGAATGCACGGGTTAACTCCTGTTCTTGGGAAAACTGGGGGTGGGGAGGAGGTGGCTCACAGGCGGTGGCAGGGCTGACCAATCTCTAAAAATCAATTCATGTCATCAGCTTTAGAAAGGTAATCAAGTGTTACATCTACATTCCCCTAACCAGTTCTAATCTACTGAAGGTTTAACTACAGTTGATTTAACGAGGCTGCTCTGAGAACTGGAAGGAAGTTTGGGGATTTTAGTTAAGAAACAGTAGATGCAGGAGCAGACACTTGGGATTTGATAACTGAGGATGAGAAGACCTTGTTAATCATGTCTTGCTGGAAGTCAATAATTAAAATCTCATTTTTTCCTAGAGGAATTCTTACTTCACTGTGTCTACAAACACAGTCTCTGGCAATTGTCATATGACTTTTGAGTTAAATGTTTAGTCTCTAGGACAATTGTTTAATAGGTCTTTTATTCTAATGAAATCTGCTAAATTAATTAATAGAGCAGCATGAAAAGGGGCATTTATTGCAGACTAAATCTGCTATAAACAGCTAGGACCTGTTATGTTGGATTTAACTCTCTCAGAGTGAAAAAGTGTTCTGTTCTTGCACATCAGCATTTTAGAAAGGGACAGGAAGAACACCAGAATAGTCCAGGAAATTTTAGTTTGGGGAATGTATTTGGGTTTTGGTGACTGTGTAAACTCTTCTTTCAGACAGCAAAACCCAAAACACACAAGAAACAATGATATCATGGATAACTTGAGTTCGGTGAGAACAATTCCTATAGAAATGTTTCCCACATGAATTTAATCATTCTTAACCTGTTAAGTATGTAAACAAATTTTTCTGGGGTGAGAGAAGGGAATAAAGGTGACTGAACCATCCAAGCACTGCACATAGGTGACAGTGCTTCACACTCTTGCCAGGACATAACAAATAGTTTAAAGACATTTTTCCTTCTTGCTCTTATCTTAAAATATGTCAGTTGTAAGAAGAAACAATAGGCAATTGTTGAATTATCAATTTACCCCACACTCTTTTGAAACTGTCCTGGGTTCTTACTTACTGTAATGCAGCTCACTCCTGAGCTGATGTCCAGGAACCAATACAATTACAGCATGAAGAATAAAACAAATAAAATAATAAAACAAATAACAAATCAGTTTCCCGTGGAGAGCAATAAGCAAATGTCTTTTTGCTGTTTGAGATTCACTCATCATATCAGTCCGTGATATTGAAGGCTACTTTTGAAATTTTGCTGGTAATAAAGAAAAGTCAAGCCAAGTTCCTTTTCTCATAAAGTCTGCCCTAAGCTTCTTTTGGTTATCTGTGCAGGAAATAAAAATGCAATTAAAAAAAAAAAAAGTAAAAAGGAAGGCCAGCCAAAGCAAACACAGATTTTATTTTGCATTTCTCTTCTCACTTGTCATTTATTTCCCTTTATGGAGGGCACCAAGGTTTTTAATTTATTTGAATCCCCTACTCAGAGTCCTCCAAGGTCATTAACCATTGAGGATTGATCTACTTCTATTCTCATATTGAATACGATAATGCACATGTAGATTTCTGTACTGTCATTTCAGCCAACTTTGCTTTCAGACATGCACCTGAAAACTAATACATAAAACACCTATCATCCCACTAGGACAAAGACACTGATCCAATAAATTTACTTCCCACCTGGAGAAACTCTGGAGTACACTGCATTAGATTATTACACCTTCCACTTCCCAAATGCTTTCTTTTATACATATATATATATTTTTTAATTTTTTTTTTTTTTTTTTTTTTTTTTTTCT
>VZRN01003464.1:4614370-4660953 GCA_013397935.1 Dasyornis broadbenti | reverse complement strand
CCCCCCCCCCCCATTTAATAGTAATTTCTAATTAATCTGCAGAATAAGAAATATCTGAGGCATCCTTCCCATGTATTAAAATTCTGTATCTCTATGTTTGGGCAATAAAGATCAAATATGTTTCTATGTCTGACTAGCTAATGGACACTGAGGCTGGCACAAGCAGCACTTGTTTCATGTCTTTTTCTCCCCCTCAAATATGCCCATCAGGATTTTCTAACCTGACTTTTTTCTTTAATCCTGCCAAAAAAATGCAACTCCTGTGGCTCACAGGAAATCCTGAGTGGTATATTCTGTCACTAAACTTCAGTCTTCAGCAGAGAGCTGTAGGAAGTGGGTGACCTCTCTCATGTAGCTGGAGTGCTGCTGACCAGATGACTCACGGAGGAAACACAATGTTGACACAGACACACAATGCTGTTGAAAAGATTTTGTTTAGCAATTGTTTATTTACTCAGGAACTTGGTACCACATTAGCACCTTTGTTCTGACTTGGGATTCACTGATTATTTCCAGAAACCCTGACTGCTACCAGAGTAACAGCCTTAGAAATGCTTAAAAACAAACATGTATTACAGGGTCCCATATACAACCGGGCTGGCTGCTGGATAACTCTGCCATGCTGCGCATTTAAAGAGAAAATGAAGTTGGAAAAAAGTCCAGAAGTTCAAAACATTTGAGCCATGAGTTTTTTATTGTCTCATCCACCAGTAAACACCTTCATCTAAACTTATCTACCGTGTCACTTTGTCCACTGGAATTTGGCACAACGGTGAAGGTGCAGTAAAGCCCCTATTGACCAAGTGATAATTTGTGAGTCAAGTCATTGAAAGACTGGGTGTTTCAAGCCATTCAGTTTATCTTTCTAGTGAGGTGTAGGTGTTCCATGTGTTCTCACAACACTTGGTAATAAGCCATAAGGCGCAGATGAAGGAACCTAGTAAGCTAAAGAGGGAGTCTAGTAGGATATTGTAAATACTGTTCCTCCCACTTGAGGATGGTTGTATGTGTCACTATGGGAAGAAATATTTCATTGGTATTCTGCAGGCATTGCAGAAAAATGCTACTATTACAAAAGCCTGGATCATAAATATGAAGGGAGAAAGTGAGAAGAGTTTAGTTCTCATTCTAAGTCTAAATGCTATTTCTAAACAAAACTAGGAAATAAGGAAATAAGGAAATACTGGTCTGATTAAAGCCTACTGATGTAAACTGTAAGATTTTCATTTGCGTCAAATGATGTGGCCCTGTTCTTTTGTGATTCTGTGCTTCTATTTGTAATTTTTTTTCTGGAACACAGCAGCAAAATCACCATTCCATTTGGAAAGCATTTCTCTCCATCATATTTTAGAAAACATGGGTTTCAAGCCACAGTGGCACAAAATTTCACCTTACCTAGGAAGTGCCCAGGGGAAAATGAGGGCAGAGTGGTCAAGACAGGCAGTAGCAGCTTCCTGTCATTGAGTTTTGACTGTCTAGCAAAGCATGAAAACTCAATTTTATTTATTAATGTGAAGTTTTAACAAGGAAAAAAAAAAACAGACTGAGCCTTTCTCAGGGGTATGAAATTAACCTATGGAATGATCACATGGCCATTTATGTGCTTGTACAACTAAAATTAATGTGGCACAACATACTTTTTTCCCCTTCTGCTTGGCTGAACTTTATTTTCACAGCAAACATCAATTAAATATGAAAAATCAAGCTAATAAACTGTATCCTGCACACTCTGTGATTATTTGTAAAATTCAGCATTTTCCCTATAGCAAACTGTCACTTTCTAAAAGACACAGCAGAACTCAAGGTTTCTTAAAATAAGAAAGTTGCCCACAGAAAAAAAAAAATTCTGTAACATTGCTTCTTTTTGTATATGTAGCTTATCTAAGGGAAAGACCTCATATTTCATGCTACATGGGCAAGATTTAAAGCAGTGATACTTACATTTTCTCGGATAGTCTTTCTCCAAGTAAAGAAGGTAACACTCCCTGTTTTTTCCTCCTCATATAATTTTCTCAATGGCTACAGCCCAGAGGCTGGGAACGCTATCCTCAACTGGGGCTCTATTTTTTTGCAAAGCCTGCAAGTTAGAGCAAAACTGCCTTAGATCAGTGGCATACTCCAAGGTAAATAACTCAGAAGAGTCAGGTTGATAGCTTTTAAACACATTATGCTAATTATACCACTGTAAAGGAAGAACATCAAGCAAAGTTAAAGAAGTCATGTGCACTAAACTCATTGCCATCAGTGAATCATTGACTAAATCATCAGTGAAGCAGAATAAAATGAGGATGCAACAAGTAGAAAATATCCACAGATCATCTGGTTTCCTTGAGCTTTTCTGTTGAGATAAGATTAAATACCAATTCCCCAAGCATCTTGATGACAAACCCTGTTCTATTTGTCTACTGAAATCTAGAGCTCTAGGTTAAAAGATTACTAAATATCATAATTACCACTTAAAACTTAAGAGATTATTGCAAATATCTTCAAATGAGACTTGATGCAATTATGTTGAATTGGATCTGTGTGTGCCAGAAGAAGCCACAGCATGGGCCATCTACTTATGTCAGTTTAAGTTGTGCTTGTAAAGCCACAAGCCCATGATAAATTGATTTGCTGAATGTTAAATATAAACCCATCTACAAGCTGCCCCCATCTAACTGAACTGAATTAAGACAAATTAGTCTGACTTGTGTCTAGTCACAGGCTCTGAACACAAAGGCAACTGTGTATGCAGTGGAGCAAAACCAGCTACCAGTGACCTGGCAGATTTCTTGGTCTGTTCCAAAGTGGCACAAGGCCGTTGATTAACCTAGGTAGCCAAAGTTTTATTACTGAGGGTTGGGGGAAGAGTCTAATGACAATCAGTGTCTTGACCTGTGGTTATTTATTGGAGTTTTGGGCTGGACCATCCTTGCTTTTAGTTGTTGAATGTCTTGGGAAAATCTACAGGACATACTGATAACTTCCTTAACAGCCCATTGAATATTGTTGTTTTTTTTTTTTTAATGATACATTTGAAAACATACAGACAAGAAAAATAGACGGATTTTTTTTGGCTAATTTTTAAAGGCAGGAATGAGTCTATAGAATGCAGATTTAAAATATTTCCCTGTCTTTAGTGATGGCCATGATCCGATCTGTAATTGCAAAGGCAATCAATACAGGCTCCCTCCAGCAGCACTCCTGAAGGAAGATATCCCTTGCCAAAGCATCTGGATCTAGTATATAGCTATAAAAAATTACACAACTTGCCAATAGATATGAGATTTCTATTGGCATGCCTTGTTCTATTAGATGCAAATAGGTTTTCCATTTACAGGGCACAATGGGATGAGCTAAGGAGAGATTTTCAGACACTAAATGTCGTCACTGTTGGGAGGTTAAAGCAGTTGATGGGCATTTCAATATAATTATTTGGAACAAAACACTTTTTTTTTTTTTTAAGATGGCTTCCTGCTGGAATTGTGCAGTTTCTGTGATTGGGGCTACATGGTTTGTCATGCTGATAATTATTATGCTGGTTTTCTATCTCCTCCATAATACAGTAGTAGCAAATATGATTAGGAGTAAGCTTTCAATGCTCACTTTTAAAGTGTTTGTTACTAATAAACAGGGATTTTCTTATCTTCCACCTAGGAAGCATTTAACAAATATCAATTAAATTTCCAAAGTACCAGAGTTGTGAGGTTGATAAAGATCAGGAACAAATTTACCAAAAAAGCTTGTTTTTTTTCTCCCACTTAGCGCTACTCAGTGTAGCACTTGCTAGTGTAACATGGGACACAGGGGAAGGTATTCATCTGGATCGGGGATCTCAGGGACTTTAGTGTGCTTTCCTCTTGAAAGAAGAGAAAGAAATTCTCTTAAAGAGACATGTAAAGAACACACTGCCATCCCACTGAAGCAAGAAGGAATCTTGTTTTAAATTTAAGTAGGACAAGATTTCAAGATTGAAAGGGTGGAATTCATCACACCTATCTTCAATACTCTAAAATTCAGCTGCCAGTCGTATAGGCTTTCCTTAAGGCTGGGCCAGGCTTAGCACCCAGATTTGAACCCGTTTATAGGGCAGGAAGGAGTTCTTTGTGTAGGTGGTTTTCCCTCAGCTGACTCAGGTATACATTTGTATGAATAACTTATCCTACACACTTTTGACTAGCTCAAGTTACAGAATGTAAATGCCACCCTGAATGGAGTGCACATGATAAAGACACCTAGCAAGCAGCATGGCTGGGATAGGAATTTATTATTTCCTTTTTCTCAGCCTTACATTCAGTAAAACATGTTATGAGGCACTAAATTCTTATACCAAAGATAATAGAGAAACTGCATTATTTTATTCCTTTCCATTCACTATGAAAAAATCATACTGAACTACCAAAAATGTAAAAGACAAAAAGAAAAAAATCAATGTAATATAAGTCTTCAGAGTCAATGTTATTTCAGTTGATGGTTTCTTGGTAGCAGCCACAGCTCTGGGAGTCCCTGTCCCCCCAGGCCTCTCTGACCCCATTTGAGGCCAGCTGAGCTCTCAGTGCTGAGGGGCAGCCGCCTGTGGGAAGAGGCTGGAGGGAGAGAGGGAGGAGGGCAGGAAGGAACAAACTCCATCAGCTCCTTGCTGCACAGCTCCTGTGTCGTAAAGCCACATCCAAGTGCCGCTGGTATTTCCTCAGCCACCAGCTGCTTTTACCTCATAAAGGGGCTTGATTGCTTTGTTCGCGTACCCTGGCCGATTGTTTGGCACACCCATTATTTTTAATGAGGATTGTTATTTTCTTTGGAGCCAGAACATCCCTGTTGGCAGCCACTAACACCTTTCAGCCTGGCTGTATCCTGAACGTGTAGCTTTAAGCATGGCCTGTAGATGTAACAGGCGAGCACAGTCGCTTCCTCAAAACCTCTGCACCCTCACCAATAAAGAGCACGAAAATCTGCGTGCAGCTCACAGCCCGGCTCATCACGGCAGGAATGAGCACAGAAAGTGCGAGCATATGCCGGCTCCTCCAGTCTCACGGGTGCCACAGAAAGGCTGGAACTCATGTGTGCTCTGGGTCTCTCGTATAATGAACATTCAAAGAGACTTGCAGAGGTCAAGCTTCAGGGCAAGCGAGTTCACAGAGATCTCAGAGCTTACATGTGCTGTGCTAGAGAGTGCTTTCTTAACATTTCAAACCTTTCTCACCCCTGCACCAGGACCAAACCAAAACCAGCCAGACAGACTGAGGGACTGGATATACAGCCCAGGAGTCGGGTGTTAGTTGCAATGCAATTTAAATGGAGGCAAGAGGAGAGAGCCCGGCCCAGTCTCGGCCAGACAGCAGCTCCAGGATTCGGGCATTGCTCCAGCTGAGAGCAGGGACCTGCATTACCACGCTCTTGTGAGTGCTGTAAGTCCTGGGCTATTGATTATTCTCCAAGCTTTGTCCTCACTGTAAAGTTTTGCTTTTGACAGATGGGGATTTTTCTTTAAGATGAAAACCTCTCTGTCAAAAAACTCCCAACCAGTTCTTTCACTAAGACAATCAGCAACTCAAATCAAAAGAACTGCGATAACCCCAAACCTTAGGACTGAATTGCCTTAATTATATATTACACTTGATAGAGCAATCAGAGTTGCTTTGATTTGGGTTATGAATAGATAAGATCTGTGTGAAAGATTTAAAAAGTCACTCTGTGCCTCTTTTTTCCCCTTTCTCTCTTTTTTCTTTTTTTCTTTTTTTTTTTTTTTAATTGACATTACCTTGACATGTTCATGTAAAGTAACATATTCTCTCCTTGGTGTGACTGAACTCTGCTGCTCACAGTTTTATCACTGCAATGGCAAATATTCCTTAGTATAGAGAAAGAAAAACTTGGCAGCAAAGAAAAGGAAAAAATGGGTTTGGAGTACTGGCTTTGGTTTAGACATTTATCTTGACTTTAATCTTCAGGCTGAAGTTCCTGTTCTCCTTTTTGTCCTCAGTACAAAAAAATAAAAATTTATTAGAATACAAAATATTTATATTAGGTTTTCAAATCAAATTTAAATTTTCACTTACCAGATACATTCCATTCTTTGAAAACAGCTTCAGTCAGATCCTACGATTTGACTACAAAAGGATATGAGAATGCCTCTGTTCAACAGGGAAAATAAGATTAAAGCCCTTTATGAGAGGATGGTAGGTTCAAGGTGACAATGCATCGTGATTTTCTACCAAACAGAAATAGCATTGAGAATTATCTCTAAGTCACAGCACTGACTAGCAGTCTGCAAACCATCTCTTTGTTACACAAGCCTGGTTTTAGTTACAGAGACATCAGAAAACATTAAAAAGAAGATATTGAAGCATCAAGAGAATGTTAACCTGACAGCAGGCAGTATCTTGAAAGTGTATTTTTTAGTTGTGGTATTTACAGGCCAGATTTTCAAAATTGGTCTCTATTTTTGACTGCGCCCAGTTTGCAGGTGGAAGTTCAGCATAAAACATCATTTTGGGCTTTGCTCTTCCTCTCTCCCTCCCTCCTCTTATACCACCTGGCTGCTCATGTTTTCCATGTTCAGAATTTCTGAGACTCAAGGCTAATGTTTCTCATTTGGAGCCCAGGTCTTACTGAGTCATGTTCAGCGTGTAAAATTATATCTACGTCGTTTTGCCTTTAACTGAGCAAACAAAAAGGCACAGCAAGATCATTAAAGATGAAGTTAGCAGACTGACAAAACCAGAAGTTTTTATCAGTACAAGCAATTAAAAAGTAAGGACATTGCCAAAGGATGTGGTGAATTCTCTGCCCCTTATCATCTTAAATATAAACTGGATGTCTTTCTGAAAGATTTTCTTGATTTCAGCCACAAACTGGGTTTGATGTAGTAAGTATTGAATGAAATTCTACAGTCAGTGTTAAAAAGGAAGTTAGATAATAAACTAGATTATTATAGCAGTCTCTTCTGACCTCAGAATCTCTCCAGAATCTATCTCTACCTTCAGGACTAATTTATTAAAAGCCTGGCTGGCTGTTGTGGGCAATGAAGTATTGCAATACTTCAAAGGTTCTGTGAAAAAGGACTGTTGCCAACTTTGCTGACTGCAGTCAGCATTTTCTGAAGATCATAGGAAGTGAAAATACAAAATAAGCATCCTTCTGATTCATGTTCATTTTCTCCAAAATGCTTGCTTCCAAGTATTTTTCATTATCCTGCAACTGCACACCTTAAAATTTGAAATAAAATATTAAAAATTAATAACTTCCACTAGCTTATGATGCTTCTTCTCTGTCACACAAAATAGATGTCTAGGAAATATTACTTCTGCACACTAAGTAGGGACGAATCTGTGGCTGTGAAGAACTTGTCTATAAAAGTCTACTTGCCAAGAAGCACAGCCTAATCTGAAAATACTAAAAGAATCGGCCAATTAGAAAGCTATCAGTACTAAAAATTTGAATTGTCATTTAGTTTAAAGAGAAAAAAAAAGTAACTCAATTCTCTGGGGCCTGATGCCAAGACACAGTTAGTTAAGTTGTTAGACAGATCTAGGTGTAGTGCAAACACCATACATGGGGCAGACTGCTGCTTGTGGCTGGGTTTGATACCATGCTCATAGGCTGACTTCTGTAATTTTCACCTTTTGCTAATAAACGGGACAAATGGCATTTCTCAGTTTTGGAGCCTCAGAATGTGTGTCACAAAGGGTATCATTTTTTATCATCTTTGGGCAAAATGGTTGGGTAGGTAACCAACTTTACACCTTTGTGAAAGGAGAGAAAAGGAAAAAAAAAATTACAAAGGGAATCCCAGATTTTTTCTGCAGATATTCTTTCTAAAAGAGCAGAAAATCTACTGTTAAAACAAGTCAGCTCAGTACTTACTATGTAGTATAAAACCCAGAAATCTGGAATGACAATGGAGGAGCTTTATACTGTACCCTTCTGAGAAAACCTTGAGAGGGCTCCGCATAGAAATTTTCCTGCTGTCTAAGCCCAGAGACAAATCGACCATAGGGATATGTGGGGAGTGCCAGGGCACCTGCTCTGGGACCCCTTTTGGTAGCACAGTTATCCTGGAGGTGTGTGACCAGCCCTTTTGTTTTCCCTTATGTCTGTGATGAGCTGTGCTGCTTTGTTGACTCGGTTAGGAGGGGAAAAGGAAAACATACTGGATGGAAAAACAATTAAAAATAATCTCTCCCTCATTCTTTACAAAATCTAGAGTTGGCTCTAAGGGACAGAGTTTAGGTTCAGACTTTGCAACAGGAGAATATTCCCTTTTGGTACCTCATATGATTTTCTCTGAACTTTGCCGAGCATTAATCCACTCAGTGCACTGTAGCGTATTTGGAGGGGGAGAAGAAAAAAAATAAAGTTTTTTTCAATGGGGACTACATGGGACTATATTTAAAGAAAAATCAGCGGTTCTTTCCATATGTTGAATGACATTTAAGATCCAAATGAGCATTCATTTTTACCTTAGACAATCATCAGGAATGTGCTGGCAAATATCACAGGCAGAAAAATTGCTGGAAAAACTGGGCAGAGATTTCTATTATTCAATATGCTTTAACTCTGCTTTGTTGATGCTCTTTAAATTAAAGGCTATTTCTTTGGCATCAGGGTGCTCCAATTTTGCTAGAAATTTTGACACTAAGTACACCATATCTACTATAAGGGCACAATCTAAAACCTATTAGCTCAGCGGTTGTATCCTTAAATGTCTACAAGTTACAATGTGTCAGGAAATCTGGGTTAAAAGAGTGCCAGAACTGAAGCCTAGTCAAAGGCAAACAGCAAGAGAGTTTTTATTTTACTGCCCGCTCTGACAGGTCACTGGATTTTTATTATGCAGTCAGATATGGTATTCATCCCCTTGATAATAAAAGTTGGGTGGCTGGCTGGAAAGAAAAGGCATGAAGATGGCTTTTGGTCATTGTCTGAGCTATTTCTGGTAATCCTCCTTACCGTCTAACTCGTGTGTTCAGGAAGGATTTGGGCCCGTGGGGTAAATGGAATTGAAATCTCTCAAGAGGAAAAAACGATAAGGAAACAATGTGTACTTGGCAGAATTTTTAGGGGGAGGTGTTTAACAAGAGAAGAAGCCTGTGTTCTGTATTAGGTTACTGCATCGCTGGCTCTCCTGCTTTCACTGCTGCCTCACAATGCCAGCTCAAGACAATAGAAGGACTGTTGCTGTTCTCTCAGCTCTTTGCTGAAGCTGTATCTGCTGGATCCAAATATCGCCTACCAAATGTCATAATATTCCAAATTACTCACCTTTTAATAAATATACATAGTATTTAGAGGGATATTAACCCGTAATCACATTTCTTGTATGGGAGAACGCGCATGGTGACACTAGGAGATAGATCAGCTGCTCTATAACTCTTTTTTTAAAATTTTTTTTTGGTATCTTCAGAGCAACAAGTCAAGTTTCCAGATGCTCCTTCCCAGCCTGAGTCCTGCATCTTAAACCTTGTGCAGTGGGTTTGAAATTCACAGCACACCAGTTAATTCAAGAGAAATGTAACAGCTAAGTAAATTAACATTCCTGCAATGGTTTCTTCTGTGGTAATGGTTCCCTAGCAGAGAGGGCAAGGTAGTTCCCTGCTCTGCTATCCCTCCATCCTGTTTGAAGGAAAGGTGTTCTTGTCACCATACACACAGTGAGCCACCAGCTTTTGAGTCAGAGCTTCTAAGAAGCAACTATGATGGTGCTGTTGGCACAGTGTGGTGGGGCAGAATTTTGTATCCACCCTCACCAAATTAAGAAAAAACACACCCCAATTGCCCACCTACAGACAAACCAGCTGAGTTGGGAAATACAGTGGGCCAGCCAAGGTACAAATGGCTCCCATGTACTCAGAAGGAGGAGATGTGCTTCAGGCTCATGCTTACCTTGGTGCTGCACCCTCCACTTTCTCTCACCACCTTTCCAAAGCCATGGCACCAGGTTCACAAGGTCACACTTGTTCTGCGATGCCAGAGGCAGAATATCAGGATGCACTTCCACCATGGCAGTGTGTGGAGCGCTGTTTGCCATTTGTATTTATCTGCCCAGACCTTCCCAATCAGTTTTACAGTTTAGCTCTAATCACTGTAGACTGTGACATTTAATATCAAATACTCTTCCAACATTCCCACATTAATAAACACAAACAGTGAATCCTCTCTCTGTTGTAATCATGATTTCTGGCAGCATTTAAAGGTGCATATTATTATGACAGTATTAAGAATTGGTACAGCTTCATGCAATGCTGGAATATATATCCAAAAACTAATTTACTTGAGTTGTAATGTTAGGATTATCCTTCTGTCTTTCATGACTGATGCTTCATCTGGAGAATGCTTAATGTTTTCTTGTCAATGAGTGTTAACTCAAATGAATCATTCCAATCTGTTTACTTTGTCCCTTTCTAACAAATGCAAATTATAATTACAAAGGAAAAAATAAAAAAGGAAAATGCAAACAGCATTGAAAACCTGGTGTGACAACACTGTAAATTTTTCTACTCTTAAGTCCACATCAATAAGCAATTTAACAATAGAACTCTTAATGGGAGACCAACAGATGAAATTGTTGTAGAGCAGATCCTTCGATGAATTTTTTTGTTTGCCCACGTAATTGCATGCAGCCATCCTTGTGTGAAATCCCCCATCAGATTACAGGGTTTGTTGTATGTAAATTGAAGACTAAATGCTTGGTAGCACCTTTCAGCTCTGCAATGCTGGAAATGAGTTTTTTAATAGGAAATTAGATTAGTAATATTTTAGTCAACAAAAATGCGGAAAATTTCTGCATAAAGATGAGAAAATTATTCATGCAAACTGAATTTAAAAAAGAAGAACGAACAATTGCTAAATTCTGTATATTACTATTCATAAAAAAATCTGCGTATTATTTTGTAAACAAAGAATGAGATGTGCAAAGGCAAATTATTTCTACCTTGCTGGCTATAGTATTGACTGAGCTTTTGGCTAGCAACAGGTTGCATAATTCAACCGTTTCCATTTTTAATATGATTTTATTCAGTTCTCAAAGTGAGGAACAGTATGTGGAAAACCACAATTAACTCAGTCCAGATTATAAAATAGACTTCTGCAAACCATCAACCAGGCACTAAAACAAGACATTGACATTTCCAGTCCCTGTTATGCTGCAGTGGATTATTTTAACCTTCATTATTTTAACCAAAGTGAGAAAGTACTTCTCAGCCCTAAACTTCCTCTGTCTAAAGTGGTTCCTCTGGTGTAAATTTGCCTTCCTTTGTAGCTGATAGCCCAAGTATGTAGTACTAAATTATCATTAATATTATTTATAAACACTTACTAAAATGGTTCTTGCAGTTTAGGCTGGACCACAGAGCAGAGCCTGAATGAACCACACACTGAGAAAGCTGAGGAAGACGAGTGTCACCGGCAGGAAGTAACAGATGGCTGTAGAATGAAGCAAAACGTACATCACCATCATTAGATACAAAGTTTTAGGCAAAGACATTCCTGTTCCTAAGAACCTACTGGCTTTTAATAGCCTGCCTACAGCTGAACTATTAGAAAGCTTTGCCCTTGTTCCTAAGGAAGATATAAAATGTGATAAGTACCCAGAAAGGGGTCTCAGACTTCAGCATATTCTAAGTGGGAATAAGAATTGTATCAGTGGAGCAGTGAAAACTAGTGTCTTCTCCTGCTTTCTGAACACAAGTGATAACTGTTCTGGGCTCCCGGCAGAAGGCTGCAGCTCCTGGCAATCTCTTAAACCTCCTCTAGATAGTTTGTAATCTTCAAACAGTGACCAGGGAAATGTGTCTCCTATTTCCACAAGAAAGAGATCCTTCTCTCACTCTCTCTAAAAGCTTTAAAGAAATAGTGCCTTAGATAAATGAAGAGACCCGAGGAACTCATTTTAACTGCCAACTGTAGCAAGACCCCAGCAATAGGGTCTGTACTTATAAATGAGAATATTACTAGGACTAGGATCATGCACCTGCTGCAAAAGTCCATATAAACCTTTATCAAACTTTAAAAAGCTCCTTTCACATCAACTCCCCCTCTGCCCCCAAATATTTACTAGCTCTTATTGCCAACAATAGTATTCTGTTCTATAAACGATAAAAAATAAACACAGCTCCTTGTCCCAAAGACTGACAATCTAAATACACCCTGGGAAAACCCACAGAGGAAAGAACAGAGGGACAGTAAAGTTGGGGTTTTTTGTTGCCCTGTTAATTCACATCGGATGTACTACACAACAGAGTGAACCTCTAGGAGCGTCATGAGTTCTGCGCAGAGGTTACTGCCAGCTAGTTTATTCCTTTTTATCCTGTTGGGGCACAAAGGAGAAGAAAAGGCAACCAAATCCCAGTGGCTGTAATGGTGCCAACAGTGTAAGGGGAGAACCTTTTTATTCACATTTTACATCGCTCCCTCACTCTTCATTTCTTCCCTTATTTTTCTAAGACAAGGATTACTCCAACAAACAAGCAGAATAAAATCGGATACCTGAAGCTGTTATCACCTGTGGCTGTATTCTCTCCCTCCCTGACAGACGTCACTGCAGCCACTGCACTGAGAGCTCAATTTGTGAATGTAAGTCCATTCCAGACCTTGGCTGCTGTAATATGTGCATCTGAAAACAGAATTTTGGGAGCCTATTTGCAAGGGAAGTGGGTCCTGGCATCCTCTGGAAGGGTGCAGGCAGCTTCGTCTTCCATCCATCTGCCTTTCAACCAGAGTCATGTCAGTCTGAGCTCTGAAACCATCAGTCAGTCAGGCAGAGTGATACATCTAAGGAATTTTGGTACTTTTCACAGTAGAACACAGTGGGCATAAATATCTTCCAAACTTCCCTTTGTTTTTTTTTTTTTGTTTGTTTGTTTTTGTTTTTTTTTTTTTTCTTTCAAAGCTCCTGGACTTGATGTTTTCCTTCATGTTATTCAGAGAGTGTTCTGTCCAGTCCCTGGAAGTGCCTAGGAAGTGTGAACTGCACACAGAATAGAAATCAAAGCCATGTTCTTTAGTCTGCTTTTGCGTAATCCCAACTCAAGCTTCCAGTCTCAATTTTTAAAATTGATTAAAGAGTAAATTACAAAAGATAATACTACTCCCAAGGACAGAAAAATATTGAAATAGGTTTACACATCTAAGAGAGAAAAATCAATCACTGGTGAGAAGCAGCCCAGGTTATGAATGAATTGCATGCCATTTAGAGAAACAAATAACTGCAACAGAATTAATCAGCAGATGTAAAAGAGAGAGTGTGATGCTGATACAAAAGAGAAGAGATTACAAGTGGGTGTGAAACAATGACCATGTGAATCAAATCATATCTGCTTTCTGCACACATAGAAAAAATACTGACGAAATGCTACAAGTTATTTTTTTGAAGAGCAAATTTTTTTGAATTAAAAATTTTTAATTAAAAGTGAATGAATCCAGTCTGGTCCTCTCTCATGTGCATGCACACTCAGAAACCCTACTTTCACAAAGTCAGTCTCCCATGGTGGATTTCTGACCCTCACCCTTCCTCTGCCATGCTAAAGCTGAATTTTAAATTGAGTCTGGAAGGCCAGGCTGTGGTGGCACAACAGCAGCATAAGAAACAGATGAGGGTTTTTTCTGCATTTGTATTCCTGTTAGATTCCTTGCAGCTCTTATTAACTAGACTGAGGACTTGGGAGAGAAAGATGTAGAAACAGTCAGGCACAGCAAATAGAATTAGGAAATATTTTGAAAATAGTCTTGCAAGCCAGGACATGCAATAGCCAAATTCACTTTAAGTCTCAACAACCCGAGTTCAAAGGTTTGAATTACTCAAGAATATCCTATGTTTAGCCAACACTGCTAATCTGGCACATCTCTTCCTTGTCTGGCCAAACCCTCCCCTTCTCAAAATACCCAGAACAGATAAATGCAGTGTTACAGATACTCATTAACAGAGAGAGCGTGACCAAAACATCAGCGCAGCTTTGAAAGGCAGGCCGTATATCTGCAGTCATGGCCACATATCTATAGTCATGAAGGGCTTAAATTTTGTTTTGTTGTTCTTCCAGCTGTTTGCCAGTAATTAATGGCAATTGTACTTTCCAACCATGTTCAACTGGGCTCTACGCCATTTTTCGCTGTTTTTGATGGCAGAGTTCTCAAAGACATGCATTAAACTATCTGGCCCATGCAATACCTCACTAAGGTTGCACTCATGCTTCCAAGGAGGCCCGTAAGAAGAGGGAAAGTAGGTTTTTTTGAGAAAGGCAGCAGTCCTCTGCATTAGTAATATTTAACTTTTCCAAGGAATTTCAATAGCATTAACAAATTATTTTGATAAAATACAAGAGGCTTTTCAGACGGTTTTCTCAGGGTTTCAACAGAGCAAAATGTGCAAGCTGTACACCCACTCCTCGATGTTGTAAGCTCCCTTACAGTCTGTCCTGCGACCATCTCAAATATACTAATGTTACAGAGTTAATCTCATGATGGTAATGCATCCACAAACAAATTACTGCAGTAATGCAGTTAGCTCAATTAACTTTTGAATCTCTTCAGTAGGCAGACCTAAAGGTCGTTTTCTATTAAAATATCTCCCTCCCACTTCCTTATCGCCCTTTGCAACTTACGGGAGTTAATATTAGAAATCCTGTCTATGCTATGTCAGGAAGAAGACAGGAGGACGAAGCCAGAAAAAGATCTTATTCTTTACTAACATAACACAGACACGGCCCAAAGAGAACATCTGCCTTCTTTCATGAACACATCTAATTATGGCAAATTGTTAACACCTTGAAGAGGAGTTTCATAGAAGGGTAAACTTTAACATATGCCATCCTCACACATAAAACATCCCGTACTTCATACTTTTCCAAACATATGCCCTTTTTCCTACAACAGTTTATCAAAGGCCTTGTTTTGAAAAGGACTTCAACCTGTTTTCCATTCCTGTGGATGCATTTTTTTTAGTGCTTGCAATTATTTGCCAGTGCAAATAAATCCATAGAAATGTCAAACTATGTAATCTGGGAATGCAGTCAGGAGATGAGACAGCAAGGTCTGCAAAACCGTCAATGCAATTATTTCCCCACGCGCAAATGCAAGACGCTACAGTTCAAGTATTTTGGAAAATCCTGCCTTTACTTTATTTGGGTACTAAAAACTGCCTGTCCACCCTAGAGCTCCTGCTACTCTTCCCCTTGAGATGCCACACTAAAGTCACAGTGAATAATTTGACACTATTATTGCCATGGCAACACCTTGATGTCATGCATACACAGAATCATGATTGACATTCCTGCAGTAACCAACAAAAGGAGAAATGAGGGGAAGAAGAAGAAAACCAGACTCGGCTCCAATACTAATGGTGGAAACGAGTATCATTGGCACTGTAAACATTGCTTTTTTCTCAATCTGCCTTCTCCTGTTCTTCACCGTGTCAACACTCCTGTGAGGGGCTCCTATCAGACCCCAAAACACACACAAAGTGCAGAGGGAGATTCCTAACACGTGCCTGGGTTTGGCCAGATTTCAGTGGGTGTCCTTCTGACAGTGCTCTCCTTGGGCAGAGGACTCCATGCTACAGCATGGAAGATTTTTGCCACAGAGGTCAGTCTTAAAAATGTGCCTCTTAAATGTCATAGGTATGGCCTAAAATAACACAACACATTAAATGATGTGGTTTTTGCCTCTGAGGATAGTCTTCAGGTCCTCAGCTGGGCTGTAAACCTTTTTCTCTTTTCTTTTTTCTTTTTTCTTTTCTCTTTTTATATTCTTTTTTTCTTTTCTCTTTTTATATTCTTTTCTCTCTCCTCTCCTCTCCTCTCCTCTCCTCTCCTCTCCTCTCCTTCTTTCTGATGTTTATAAGTGTTCACAGGAAGACACACACAAACCATTAGGAATAGTATAAAATAACATCTGTTAAGTGTTTTTTAAACTCAGTGTCTGCAGCAGTTCTCCTAGGGGTCTACAGGCAATACCAAAACAAGGATGGAAACAGCCTTTTATTCTAAATTTCATATGTACAGGGAAAGCCATTTTACACAGTTTTGTAAATCCTGCGTAAAAAAAAGCTATTGTCATCCAATGTCACTGTGCTTACACTAATAAGAACTTTTAAACATGGAGTACATTATTAACAACAAAAACTGTTAACAAACAGGCATAAAAGACACAGATATGTGTTCTGATATTTCACATATATTCTAGAAACAAGTTGGCGCAAAAATAAAATGTGCCAGTAAAAAAAAATAGGCTTTTTTTTTTTTTTTTTTAAATCACGCAATACATGATTTTCTTTCTTGCTTTCTCTCCTTTTTGTACACAATACGCTGAGATCCATTCTCAAGCCTTTTCACATCAGGATTTGCAGGCACTGCAGAACCCAGCTATATTTCTTACAATACATGAAGTTCAGACCAACAAACATAAAAACAGCTGCTGCAAAAGAAATTCTCATACCCCATATGCACATTCAAATATTACTCTCTGCTAGAGCAATCTTTTTTGCTTTAGTAATTTTTGGATACTGACATGTTTTCCGTATGATGTGTAACAGTTTGTCTCCACTTATCTGTCATTCATGTACTTAAAGGTTTCTTTTTAATGTAGAATCACAATGCAACAAGATGGCATATGGAAGCACAAAGGAAATTGTCCACAGAGCTTCACAAATTCTGAAAAGAAGGAATTGTTCTCTTTACAGCTGTTTGATCCAAAGAAAAACTTTGATTTTTTCTGCTCTTGCTTTGAGCTATCTCCAAAATTTGCCCAAAGACTACTGTGTATCGTGACCATGAGCTGACACCCTCCCTAGTTCTCTTCCTACATACGTGTCATATGACCAAATTAATTTAGAAGCAAAGCAAAGCAGAACTCAATTGTATGTTTGTTCATAATTTCCCATCTTTAATAAAATAGTAAAATATACTTATCAAACTTTTGGCTGTGTCTGTATAAATAATCTCTCTCCAGTTATTTAGTTTGTAATGGACTGTGTATTAAGATTATAAGGCAATTGTAACAGGATTCTCAGGATAACTGAAAGCTTAATATTGTTTTCCTCATGAGTCAGGATAAAGGCTTTTTTAATAAGCTCAGAGTGGGGAGAGAGAGAAAAGAAAGAGTGCATATGTGCATAATAGGAGAAGGATAGTTTTTCAGCATATAGACACTTAAATATTGATCAACAAAGACTGGTAATGACTGCCCCATAAAACATATCAGAACTCCAACTGCAATCCAGAGTAGAGCTCAGCCTTTTCCACTCAAGAGTGATATGTACACCTCCTTCTGACCCGAGAGAAATAAAAAAGGACATGTCAATGTTTCCTTCAACCTCAAATTCATTAATTTTATGCCACAAAGCTGCATGTTGGTGTAATAAGTCACTGCAAAGTAAAACACATTACAACAAATCCTAGCAAAAAGCCATTGACAACTACTGGACTGGGCTACGGAACTCAGAACGCGGGGGTGGCGATGCTCCCTTCCGCTGTGATTGTCAAATGGTGGAACGTCCTTCCATGGATTCAACACTTGGGACAGAATGGCAAAGACATAAGGCCCACCAATGCTTTGCCCATATTTTCAAAGGCACTGAAATAGAAAATGGATATATTCCTTAGTACCATCAGTTTAAAAAGTTTTCAAAATATACGTCTTTATATGAAAATGTTCCTTATTGCATGGTAAGTTGATCCTCATGTTCTTCACCTCAAGAATAAAATGGTCTTCCCTTTTCTGGTGTTTGCAATCTGTTCAGCCTCGCTACCTGAGATGGTGAAGGTGGTACATCTTGTCTGAAAGGACCTTTAGGAGGGGTATAATTAGGGTCCTGAATTTTCTTATATGAGTCATAGTTGCTAGGCCCTTCAGAAGAAGTTTTTTTTTTCAGTTGTTGTTCTTTCCGCCTCTGTTCTTGACGGAGCAGTTCTTGTGTTTCTAGCATTACCCTGGCATTAAAGCCATGTCCCCCCATATAGCCATTCCTTGATCCTTGGTAGCTGGAATATCTGGGATTTTCCTTCGCAGTCTGGAACCCTTCTCCAGGGGAATAACTCTGCTCCCAGGAGTCTTGAGATACAGAACTGGCATTTTTCCTGCTTTGCCTGAAAAGAAAAACAAAAGAGGTTTTTAAGACAAAAGTTGTGGTTTCCCTTCTACTGTTATAAATAACAATCACTGGAAAGACGGCGGCTTCTGCCATGCCATCAGCTTTCCCCTAGCTATGACATTCTCTAAAAGTCACTTTCTAGAGTCACAGTTCTCTTCTGCCCCAAAGCGATATATTGTCTCTTTTGTTAGGGGAACACTTCCTAGAGAGTTGAACTATATTTCTAGGCCTCTGTAGAAGGAATATGCTATGAAAACCCATCCAGTGCTACAATTACCCTCATGTTCTCAAGAAAAAAGTTACACTTCAGTTGCAGACTAGGAAAAAACATACATATTACTGTGCTTCCTAAGAATGCAGGTAACAGCCAGCAGTTGTAAAGTCACTCATGAAAGATTTGAACGTAGACTGACACTTGATTAAAAATGCAACAGGCAGATCCTTAAAATACTTGCCCTAACACTGCTCAAGTCAGAAGATAAAGCTCCTTACTGGTATGTATTTACACAGTTTCTTCCTCCCATTTCCAGAACTAAGGAATTTCGTGCTATAAGGACTGTTTCCCAGTCTGCTATTGCTGTCATAAAAGAAAAGGCAGAGATATCCATTTTTGCTTCTTTTTTGGCTCCAGGGAGTAGACAAATAGGCCAAATACATACAGGAATTACAAATTCTTATCTTTTTTCACAATAAGTCACCATATTATTTTGAAGACAGATTATGGTTTTGAAATAGCTTTAATTTACTATCAAACTGCTAGATGCTTGTATGAATTTAAAATAAGATTGGTGGTGATAAAGTAAAACAATTTTGTGCTGCAGCAAAAGAGATACCCCCTTTGAGATTAAAATTAGAGTATGAGAATTAAGCAATAAAATAAAATATATTGCAGCATAAATCAATAAGAAAATAATTTGGTTGTTTTTATATGGCTTGGTTTTTCATGTCATCTCATATGACAATGTGGCCTCATCCAATGAATATGTAGTGGAGCGACAGGAGACCTGGAGAATTTTTCTGCCATTACTAGAACTAAAAAGTCACCTAATGTTTTTGCAATCTTCCTTCCACATGTATAATTTGAAACTTACCATATCCACCTAATTTCACAACCAATTCTGAGACCTCTGGATGAAAAATGTTATGCAGAACAAATGTAAATTATTGCAGCAAAAATTACAACATAAATAAATTCTTACAAAAAATTTTATAGCTGTTATTGGTATTCTCGTATCTAACTTTGCCAAAGAAACAGCGCTTCTGAGTCATGTTTTATCACTCCCTGGAACAAGAGCAAATTGAACGAACCTCTGTAGGCTACGAAACTGTCAGGTTTCTGATCTAGAGCAAGATAAATTTTAAGTAGTAGAAAATTAACGTGGAGTTGCTCTTACAGTTTCACATGGGACGAGAGAATGACTAGTTGAACCAATTTAATTTACTGTTTTCTGGTACTTGTTCAAAATTAGTTGGCACACTTTCCCTGTCTTTCTGGGAAGATCCTTCAAAATTGACTCAAGTTTATGTGCCTTCAGTACTAAAGATTTGAATGTGCAAAAGGGGAAAAAAAAGGAGGCTCTTAGAGACTGCACAAGATGAAAGGCAACAAAACTCGAGAATGAAACCAGTGTACAAACTTCAGTCATTACCAAGTCATGGTTGCAACATCAAGCTTGGGACCTCGGTTTCAGAGTAACAGTAAGATTTCTTTAAAGATCAGTCACAGCATTAGGAAAGCTGGAGAAATGGAAGTCCCAGGTTGTTATAGGAGTGTTGTGGTATTTACAGTGCTGAACTTTAGCCCTGCAGTGCTGTTTATTCTCAGCACAGCTGAAATACCCAGAGTGCTCAAACTAAGCCACTAAATTATCATTAATTACTCAGTAACATGCATTGCTAGATTGCTTGCCATTTCTCATGTTGAAAACCACCTTGAATAAAGTTCTCAGTAACTCTTTTCAGAACAAACATTTATATGATCTGTTCTATGATCTATTTTCCATATTTCTTGTAGATTAATTTTCTTGTAGATTAATTTTCACCTTAGGGTTATTAATTTCTGCCACTGGAACTGCATTGCAACTGATTCTAACTTTTAAATGCTACCAGAGATTGCAAACAGGAGAAGTGAGTTTTAAGAATCATAGTTTTAAAACTATAAATAAACATGACTGAGTGGGGTTAGAAGAACTGAAAAAGAATTTCTCAGGAGAAACAACATGGCATTATTAGGTGTGGTTACTTCCAAAGGAAGGCAGAGATAAAAAGAAGAGAGGTTATAAAGATTTTCAAGATGAGAAACTAATGATCTCAGAAAACTCAGAAAACAGGAACTTTATATTTCCCTTTCCCACCTTCCAAACTTAAAAAATTCTACACTGAAAGGTGTTAAAGCATTTGAAAATCTGAAACTGTTTTATTTTCAAAGATGTTGCTAAGATAAGAGTTCATGGTTAGATAACTTTGCTGTAAGGCTTATATTTGTTTCCAAAAAAGAGTTATAATATACCTGGTAAAACATATCTTGTCACAACAATTTTTTTTTTCCACACAAGTCATGAAAAATAATACTGCCTTGTTGGAAAGCAATTTGACACCAAGCTTCGGTGTAAATTATTCTCCATTCAACCATTGCTGCTGATATTTCAAAATGCAAAGACTATTTGCATAATGCTTAACTATGAGAGTTAAGTTGAAATACAAGTTGGCTAAACTTCTGTTAATTCTTAAAACGAAATAAAAAGCAAAAGACATTTTGCCCAAACAACTAATCCTTAAAAAACTTGCAATTTAAAAAAAATCTTTGCTTACACAAAAAATGCATTAATTTTCTGCATTCTATATATATTAAAAAATATATCTATGTAAACTTGAAGACCTTTGACTTCTTGGATAATTTTTCAGTTCCATATTTTTTTGTTGGAGGTCTTGAAGGTTTTTTCTCTTTTAATTTTTCTTCCATATTAACATCACAAAGGTAGAATTTCTACCCAGTAAGGAATTAGGCAACACAAAAAAAAATCATCTGACATGTCAAAAGAGGACAACTCATGTCATGCTCAGGAGACTTCTGTAACTGCAGAAAATTAAACTGGATGGTGTCCCAGTAAGAATAGGTTTGTTTTAATATTTCAGTTCTGTTGGGTGCTGAATGTCATCAAATCCCCCCAAATCAGCTCTGAAGCAATTCTCTGAAGCAATTCTCAGCTACCACATGCTCTCATTTAAGAAATGTTATGCCTCTTCCACAGTGAATACATTCCACCTTTATCAATGCTGAACAAAAGTGTCTGCACTAAGTACAACATTTTCCTCCACAAATGAAATTAGCTCCAGGCTCCTATGCATGGAATAGTTTCAGGCAGTTCCCATACCTGGGCAAGGAGCTGTACTGGCGCTGAGCTTGTTGGAAACTTTCTCGTTCTTCCTGCCGCTGCCGCTGCATTTGGACCTCTACTGACACAGAGTGCCTGCCGCTCTGTGAGTACGTCTTGGTGTTTGGCTGCAAAACAAAAGTGAAAATGTCTTAAGCAAAGCAGAAGAATATGCACAAAAGAGCCATCATTTAAGCTGCTATTGTCCAAATACATCGATATTTGTTTCAACATGCAGCTCAAGTAGTTCTTTCACAATAATTAGGTTAAACTGTGACCCGTAACAGTGGCCTATGCTACAAACTCTGTTTCTGACCTACCAGTTCTGAGATGTATCAGGCAAACAATCACCCAGAATGGGTTATGCTTCTACGGCAATGCTGCAATTCAAATTAATCAGTGGAACAGATTTTCAGACTCTCTGAGTTAGCCTAGCCATGGTAATGCTAAGTTTTACACCCCACTGAGGATTTTGGGGAGGAAGGAGCACAGCAGCTCCTTTGAACCTCACCAATACACTCTTAGATGCTCTTCCTTAGTGGAACCATTTATTTTGCTGTTGGCCCAGAGATGGAGAAAATGTTTTCTGGTTCAGTATGATCAAACAGATAAATTCAGCAAGTCTCTTGTGGACAATGAGGACATGAGACTCATGTATCTCTGAGCAGGATCTTAATGAGGGGACAATTAGAAACTTTGAAGCCGATACTAAAAGCAAGTGAAAATGGATGGTCTTTCTGGGAATAGAGAGTATTACTGGTCAAGATCTGACAGAATGGCTGGATTCAAACTTTGGAACATGGAAAAGTTTACATCTGTAGAGATACTACTTTCCATTTTACCGTACTATTTTCTTCAGATTTTGTGATTTCATTTTGCAAAATAGAATGTCACAAAAATCAAAGAATGCGATGGGTTTTTCTTGTTTTACTAATAATATTTTGCTCACAGAGAAACAGAGCTTTTTTTTTTTTTTTTGTCTCCTTAAAATTACCAGTACTATTCAAAATATGTAAGTTTAATCATGGGGAGGTTAGGGAGCATAACCACTTGTCTGAGCCTGGGACTGAAACAGCTTGTCTCAGACTTGCTTTTAAAGCACGTTTTATCTTTTTATCTCTGCTTTTCCTGAAAACAAAGATCTCTTGGTTTTTTCTATTATAATTTCTGCCGCAGAAAGAGATCATAATGGTTTACAAATATATGCAAGATAAAAGGCTTTTCAAAAGCTTTTCACATTGAAGACAAGTTTTAGAAACTAAAAAGTTGTCATTTATGACATAAATGTCTTACTATAGTCAAATACATGCAGGTAGCCAGAAACAACAAATTTTAAACAGCTGTACAACTTTTAGAAACTTTGTTATCAATGACAATACACTTCAGACAGAGCATCAGTCTCAGCTCAGAATTTAACAGATACAATTTTCCCTTTATGGGAAGATTACTGGGCAAAAGAATCAGAATGTGAAAGCACAGACTAGGAATAACAGTGAACTTATTTGAGAATCCTGAATGTAACAGTAATATCTATTTCAGAATAGTTTTACTCTGTAGAAACCTCAGTAAAACAGCATTTCTAATCAAAAATGCTTTAGGAATGGTGAGATGAAGCAACAAATTGAGAAAACAGAATAATGTGTCAGCCTTGTGGGAAATTTTCTTAGAGATGAATAAGCTGTACATATGTATGTCCAAACCAACAACCCCCACAGAGATTTCTTACTATATTAAATAAGGGTAACACACACAGAGCAGCATTTCAGTTATTGCATATGTCAACATTTCTAACTTTCTTGACTTTATTGAGAGTCTTCTGACATTTGGTATTTTATTGAAGGGCTCAGCTTATGGAAGGGAGTGATTACCTGAAAATCACACGGTTTATTTGTGAATTCTCTCCTGTGGTTATAAGCAGCTTACAGCGAACCAGAGGGAAACTCAAAAGTTTCCATATCAACTTCTCCATAAAGAATAAAAACATTTAAACTAAGATTTTAGAGCCAATCTCCTCATTTCATGGGTTTCACTTCAGCAACATTGGAAAGCTTGCAGTTACATTATGTCATATGTGAGACAGCAGTTACCATAGATAAGACATGAAATCAGAATTGCTTCTCTTTATTTGAAAACAGCTTAATTTTTTTCAGTTGGTGTAAATATAATGGATTAAGGAATTTGACAGTACGGAGAATGGTTAAATCACCACACAGGTGGCGATAGGATTGAGCTGCTGCTCCGTTTAGGTTTATACAAGACAATAAAATGCATCATCTAGAAAGCACACGCACATGTGTGGAGAAATGAAGTTACTACAAAAGCCCGTGGGAAAGTGACAGAGGCTCTGAAAGTCCTAAAGGAGTACGAATGGACTAGGATCAAACTTTAACTTCAGAGATATTTCTTTTTAATGCACCGAGGAACCAATGGTTCAATAGAGGCAGGAGTTGTCACTCCTGTCTGCCTGCTGTAGTGCATGCCCAGAACGACAGGATCTGAGGAGTCGGGTCTGGATTCTCTGCAGTTCACAAAGAATTTCATCTAATGGACAACATTTATAATTTGATGGGTCTAAAGGCAAACATCTCAAATCCATTATCTGATTTACTGAAGGTATGAGTACCTGCATGCCCTGCTGAGCTAACAGCGTTTGCAATACTTAACTGGAATACTTAATCCAGAATACTTTGCAATACTTAATCTGGAAAGGACACTTATTTAGTCTTAATGTTTTTCACATCTACATAAGCTGTTCATATAATCGAATCTACTATCTCATTTCAAGTATCCAAAAGCATGTCAATGAGACATAAAAATTCTCCCTTTGTATGTAACCACATATTCCATAACATAACACAACACATATATACACACACAGGTACATTCAACCATCTTATTAATGAAAAGGCCTTTCTTTCAAACCTTTTCATTCAGAACCTCAGTGGTACCATTGTGAATGCCCTTGAGATATGGTTATGATGATATAAAGACTTCATATATTCCATTTTGGACCCTTAACTTGCTCAGAAAAATGCAATCTCCATACAGTGATATAATTTTTCAATGTGCTGTTGATTAAAGAAACTAAATGAAAACATATTTACATAATAAGTAATCTTAGTCTTCAAAAACTAATTGGTAATTTTGTCTCAGTTCTCACAGTATGCTTTTATACACATATATTTTTATAAAATATATTCCTAAACACACATCTATATAAATGCCTAGCCCATTTGTGTCAGCATAAAATGGAGAAAATTAAGAAAAAAAAAAGTTACACTATTTTCAGATCTTTCAAGAGCAACAAAAAAACATGTAAAAGGAACACACAAAACACAGTAATTTTAACAGTGGTATCAACACAAGGCTAAGTACAATTATAACAACCTGAAATCATCCAACAAACCTGGCAACAGCTCGGTCCTCACAGAACAGATTGATAAGAACTCTGGCCTTGCTTGCAACGAGATGTATGACAAGCACTGACCTTTTAAATTAGGATGTGGTCAAGGCCGTAATAACAACCAAGGCTGAGTTATACAAATAAATGTATGTTCATGTCTTCCACAATTCATTCAAGTGGCAATGATAGTGCATTCAGCATTGTTAAACAATACTCAGCATGTAAAATTGTGCTTTAAGACAGATGAAATTACACAGCTCTCTTCTCAAAGAGGCATTAATTCAAAACCAGGGCTGCGAAGTTAAAAGTTCCTACATTCTCACTTTATGTGAACAAGGTTTTCTTGTGTTACAGAGAATGTACCCCCATGGTTCATGTTGCAGTGACCATTCCAAGCAGTCCAGGGCAGCAAAGGGACAAAGGTCCATCGTCTTTTTTCCCACCTGTCCCAGGGGCTACCCACACAGCTTCTTTCCCTGCAGAGTGGCGTTTCTGCCCACAGAGGGTAGTTCTGCATGGCAGCAGCATGGATCCCTCAGGAAAGGCACAGATCAAAGCTGCCACTGAATTACAGAGAGGAGATCATGAGGGCGATTCAGGGCACTGGGTTTGCAGGGAGATCCAACCAATTCAGGTGATAGGGGATCCACCAGTGCAGGTGACATACCTATCTGACACCCTACAGCCACAGGGACAAGCTGGGAGAAGTGCTTACTCAGACCCACAGAACTCTTTGGGTTGATAAAGAAATAGTTAACAGGGAGATTACTAAAGGAGCAAATCCCTTAGTATTTCCCTGGTTATTAAAAAAGACCATTATTTAATATTAAAATTAATGTGCTAATTTTTTTTTTTTTCCAGATTAAGCTCTGTGTTTAAGCAAGAAGTTTCAAGTTCACCTGGGAAGTTGGCAGGCACAAGGCCCCCCAAAAGTCCATGGTTCTCATAGTGCAGCACTAATTAGAAATAGATAAGATTAAATGACCTTGACTGCTTTATGTGTAAATGTACTTGGCACAGATGACAGCAATCAAGTAACTGTGTATATCAAAATTCAGAATGAAAAAAAAAATTCTGTGTTTCTGGGAGATGTCCTTGAAAACTATTTTTACTTCCATCTTTGTGTTTATGTTGCTATGGTGAACAGAACATACAGCAATATGGCTTCTAAAAATTGCCAACAGGTGTGTGTATTAATTCAAACAACATAAAACAAGAAAATCCTATCCCTTTTTGTACCTTTCCATGGTGTGTATGTAGGAAGCTGAGCAGTATGGTGCAAAGATTTCTGTTCTGTCTTAGGAGCAGCGGAAAGAAAATCTTCAGTATGGCAGAAACAAGCCACTAAGCCCTGAAATTCTGCTTGAGGTCTCTATGATCACTGTATGCCTGTGAGCTATAAATAAGTTTGTTTACTGACTAAAATGACTTAATATCTTTTTAAAATCTCTCTTCATGTTTTAATTTCAAATATATTAGTAGATTAAAGCTAGAGGGTAAAAAAAAGTTAAAAATACAAAATGTTAGAGCCTAAAAATGCTTGTATTTTATTAAATCCTTTGCAGATTTGATATAAAATGGATATTTACTACACAACTAAAGGGAAACTACCTGTGGAGACACTGCCCTGCATAAGTTTGGTTTCCTGTCTGAAATACATTGTGGGATAGAAGAAACTGCAATTCAGCTTCTAAGGTTTTTGTCCACTGCAATACTCCATTAGATATTGTCTAATGTCTTGCATAAAATATCCTAAAATACATATGTGAAATGGATTAATAATAGAAAGAATTAATACACTACTTCTCTTTCTCATTAATGTGTTGAGTAATTCTACATAATTTATAGCCTGATATAAACTTTACAATGTTTGTATTGAATAAAGTCTGTTATTCATTTTTTCAGGTAATATTAATATGCTATGGTTGAAGTTAAAGGAATAAAAATCAGGTTTTCGTTTTTCCAAAAGAATTTTAGATTATTTAAAATTTAGTACAGCTTTGAGAAGGTCAAGGAGAAGGACTTGAGTACAGGGAAAAGAAACAAGTATCTTAAACAGACAAAAGAGCATTTTTTTCCCTGCAGAGACAAGCCCTACACACCAACAAAGAGCAGAAACAACCCAAGCATAGTCCCCAAATTTTCTGAGCCTTTATTTATGAGGCCACGTATAAACATAATATTAGGACCCATAGAGTCTCTCCTCTATGAGAATCATGTAATTCTTTACCTCAAATTTGTGTATGTAATTAGAGCTATACTCAGACATGTTGGTAGTGTATATATTATGACCCTGTTAGCTGTTATCTTTAGAAAATGAAGTACCTTTTTCTTTGACTCCTAAACACTTAAAGTACAGTTTGCTCAGCTGCTCTCTCAATGCCGGTTTTTTCCCATCATTCAAATAGATCCAGGATGACTGGAGATGAATGTAGTTGTGAATGGAATTTGCCATTTCCCATTTTCAGCACCAATTATTGTATTGAATATGACGAAATAAACCACCAGCTTTTGTCCCTCCTGCATCTTTGTGGGGTTTTTTGGATCACTGGTGTGCTTCTACAAGCAGGACTGGCAAGCAGCTGTAGTGTTTTCCATCGATTTAAAATGCTCTTTTTAAGAATTGGATTGTTCACTCCCATGGCATTTAGGGCTACAGAGCTGTGGTTTTGTGATTGAAAGAAGGGGTGTGTCTGTTAATCAAGATGTGACTGGGCAAAAATACAAGATATGGAAGAAATTACAACAAAAGTCCCCCAAAGCCTGGGAATGGTACAAGGATAAACCTCAGCAGACCTAACACAACCCAGAAAAGCACAGAAAATAGGCTCAACTTTGGTAGAAAACAAAAAAATCAGCCCCAAACGAATCCTGCATTGGTATAAAAATGTCATAGCAACAGCAAGGGCCTTAAATATTAGCAGACACACTGTAATTCCATGCAGTTCTACATGCCCAGATACACATTTCTGCAAACTTTGACTGGAATTAACACCAGCAGGATTAAAATGGGTTAATCAAATTTTATGTTATTTTTATCTTTTTTTCCATGCAACATCAGGCCTATAGTATTGCCCTTGAAAGCCTCTTATACCTTGCTTTTTGAAATACACACACATAAAAAAGTGCCATATAAAAGAGAAAAATAGAACCACTATGATGCCTGAGAAAGTAATCTTAAAATAAACAAATGCAAAAATCTCTTCCATAAAGCTTTGACTCAGCTGCAGAACGAGTGGATTTTAGAGATGGCTCGATGTCGCAACGTTTAGGCAGTTATTTAAACCCTAACAGTGTGTCATTCACATGGCCTTGAGCAGAAGTGTTATGCTGCTTAATAGACAGTGTCATCTCATTCCAGGGCTATCACTTTTTGTGTCTGTGAAGCTGCCTGACGCTGTGCGAACACTCGCAGGCAGTCAAGTACTTTGTTTACCGGCGGGACAAACACAGTGGGGCAAAAAGTCCAGCTCTGCTGCATTGCTCGTGTACGGAGAAATGACCTTCACCTGATGGGCACCAGCAGAAAGGGATGGGCCAGGCACCCACAGGTAGCACGCAGAGCCAGTGCGATGTCGTGCTCCATGGAATGAGATCTGCCTCTAACCCAGGGAGGAGACTGAAGGTACCTGTCACAGGGAACTGGACTCTTGTGTCACAGGCCATTAATAATCTGGTTTGAACTGGAGTTGGTGATGTTTACAGGACCATTTTGATAATGTATTAGTGGGTTTCTGAGTATTGAGCTCCTCTGAACATCCTCAGATCTGCCAGATTTCCATCAGCATCTATTACTTACACTGCAAACTTCATGTTCCTTTATACTTAAAGAAACCAACAGTCCCACATCACATCAGCACTTTGTTCCCTATCCTCAACCATGCCATCAGCTTCTTAATAAGAAATGAAAACTACTTATCACCTCATAGCACACACTTCTCCAAGGATGGATTTTTCCTCTCTTTCTTTCCAAACTGGGTCAGAGTTGCATGCTGTCAATGTGGCTTTTCTGTATGCAAAGCCTTTTGTTTATGTAGGCTGCACAACCCGTCTCCCTCCAGTGAAAACACTCTTTTCAACAATGGCCCATGTACAGGTGCACTTTGCACTGCTGTGGTTTGGAACCAACAGCTCACAGACGGAGAAGACTGAAAAGACACTGATGAATGTATCTAAGTATTTTCCTACATGTGTATTATAAACCAATTTTGCTCTTTTTTTGTGTCATTGGTATTTAATAATACATCTGGATCTGTTTTGAGAGGTTGTCTTAAGAAAGGCCGTCATTTTTTACTAACATGTTAAAGTAGTACAGCACACTCCTTAAGAGAGAGGGTTATGGCTCTTTTAATACTGCAGTGACTGTGAACTGCTGAAATGGATGAGATCACTGCTTTATCCTTTCCAAGAATTGAGATCTTGAAAGGCTGGAGTATATGACGGAAAAATAAAATTACAATTCAAATAGACTCTGGGCCAATTTTTTTTTTTAAGTACTTATCTAAAATAAAACATTTGGTTACCTATGTATTTAACAACAGAGCAGCTCTTACAAAAGCTAAAATAAGCTTCAGAATTAATATTAATACATTAAGCTGAATTAGTCACTTAGAGCTCATTTGCATGATCTGCAGAAGGGGAGTAAACAGAGAGATACCATTTGTTTGAATAAGAGAAAATAGAAAGGTCAGTGTTCTGACCCACAATTTAGGAAATTATTCCATTCCTAAGGTAATCAGTCTGTCATCCAAATAATTCCCTTCTCACTCATTACAAGAAACTATAATAAAAGCCAAGTTGACTGTCTAAAGTTGCTATGGCATTTAGATATACAACAATTTGGCCCATGACCTTCAGTAGTGAAGTTCCCATGTCCTCAAGAGTGCAAGCTTTTCTCATACCCAAGAATGTTTCTCATTCCCAAGAATGTTGCTCAAATCTCTCGTTTGGAAACTAAACAGTAGTTGATATGGGTAATAGAAGGTATCAACTACACCCAGTCCCAATTTATCCCCAAATGGCCAAACTATCACTGTGATGAGCTACCACATTATCTTCCACACCTCAAATTGAAAACATCTGGACATAAAAAAATGTTTACATTATTTATTCAATTTCCGAGGAAGTTAGATGTATTCTAACACAGGAAAAGAGAAGCCTATACCCTGATACTGCTGTTCTCAGTGACTTTATACACAGAGATGTGGCTGTTTTGCTGTTTTCACCTCAGTCTCGTGTGCATGGCAATGCTGAGTAACAATAACTCACCATCCTCACCCGCTTCAGAGGAAACTCTGAGAGATTCTACTGCTGTCATCATATTGTTCTCACTTTTTTGGGAACACAAGCAATTTGTTCACTGTCTTTATCATGGAATTTTCAACAAAATTACAGTATTTGTCCCATATTTAAAAGATGCTAATTTAGTATATGTAATTGATTAAAAAGCAAGACTAATTCATTCAATTATGTTAAGCAGGATAAGCACATGAATTTAAATAATTGTATCACACTGCTAGATCAGATTGAACAGGATTTAAAAGATCAATTAGGATGTATATCTCGATACAGGAGCATCTCAGCTAATGTAAGTGTCAGAGTGGTACTATTGTAAAGCAGGCACATCTCTCTTTTACTGTGAAAAGATACAGCTCTGCCTTTTAAGAAAATAACTAAACATAGTGATATTGCTTCAGAGAAAATACCATTTACAAGGTTACATGTTCTCTCTATTATTTATCGTTAGTTTGTATTTTATTCTGATTTTCCTTGAAAATTTCAGATCAATAGATACTGTCTTTGAGACAAAACAATCCAAGCAGTAACTCAGAGCCAAGGGTCTAAACACAGAGCATATAATCTACCTGCACACATGAAAGATGGCTGAAGAAGTTTAGAAATAAAGCAAATTATCAATGAACCAAAAGTGGGGATCACAGCAAGGGCAGAAGTGTGGAGCCAGAGGACGCTGCCTCCCTTTTGGTCTGCTCCCAACCAGCCCAGGAACTGCAGGAGTCAGCCAACCTTCCCAGAGTGGACAGGCCCTGCACACTCACCCAGGGCTGCTCAAAACTGTAAGTGCGTCTCCTGTCCTCCACGTCCTCGTCTTGCTTTGCCTGCTGGAACTCCTGCCTCAGGCGTTGTATCCGGTCGTGATTGTTGGGGGTCGATCTGTTGCTGAAAGAGGAAGGATGAAATGATCAATATACTTGGAACTGCCACCTGTGACTGGGACTGCTACTGCAGGGCAGGCCTACAGACTTAAAAACAATTTACAAGCATTTAGTACAAAGATCTTTAGGTTTTTAAAGATTATTAATGTTGTTTGTCTTATAAACAACATTCAGGTGTAGCAAGGGTAAGACAATAAGGATATTTTTAAAAGTTATCATAAGTTGTTGGCACCTGTTCACTATATGTCACTCCTCGAGAATGAAGAGGAATAGATATGCTAGTGTCAGACTTAACATAAAGGGAAATTAAAAGTCCTAATGATCTCTGCCACTGAATAAACAAGAAAGATACCTTTCCCCAATCAATAAACTGTAGTACTGTCAGATCTTTATTCACATCAAATTAATTACAATGTCTGAAGGCTCTACCTATATAAAATTTGGTTATTTTCCCCAATCAATAAGAGCCTGTCATCCCTTAGTTCTGTTTTTAACAAGTCTTTTAATTGATCAGTCTGAAAGCATTAAAAGGCTTGGGGGCCAGTGAAAAGCCATCTATTTGACAGGGCCATAGGCAGGAATGGATCCTGGCAGCAGACGAGTGCTGGCCTCACTCAGCCCCACAGACACTTGGTGGGCTGGGGAGCGCTCTGTCCCAGAGGTGGTGATACAAACCAGCACACCCAGGACCTTCGATCCTTCAAAACCATCGATTTCCCCACAGTGCCTGATAATCCACACTCCATGGTGCAGGTATATGTGAAACCATAATGAAATATGCACAGGAGAGGCCTATTTCATGGGGTGGGGGGAAAGTGGGTATTTATTAATCTTGTTGACATTTTTTCAGCTGTGCAGCTCCTACCTGACCCTACAACTCCACTCTTTCAAACATGTTAATGTGGGACTCACAGGAAGCCTGGCAAACAAATACGTTATATCAAGACTAACCAGAAGCATTTTTATCTATTCTTGTGGACTCCTTGTGCCCTGCATTTCACTGTTTATTTCAAAAGAGCTGATGAGCAATGGACAGCTATTGCTTTGTTTCAAAAGAGAAATCTGCAGAGAGACAATGGAAAGCAATTCCATAGGTTTCTTTTCTTGGACAGAGCGTACATAAAACACAGTGAATTTATATCCTGTGTCTTCTCTCGAATGAAAAGAGACAATTCTAGAGTCCATTTGAGACTGTTTTCCATGTCTTTTGGGACTGGTAGGTGCAGGGGATTGGAGGTTGTAGATGTTTGAGACGTTACCTCCCACTCTTTTCAGTGCCAATAAATAGAGTTTATCAGCACTTGGTTGGCCAGACAGAAAAATTAGTACGGTTCTGGCAAAGGCTAATTTTTGAAGTGGTTTGGGTTGGTTTTTTTGTTTTGTTTTGTTTTTTCAATTTATTTGACACCAAAGGCAAAGAAAAGGAAGGAATTTAGAGAAGTGTTTTCTTTCACCTTTTTTTTTTCCCCAAATGGGAGCTTTAGGAGATGCTTTATTTGTAGGGTAAGTCAACTTCTATGTGCAAATTACCCTTTTGAAAAGTACAATTAAAAGAAAGCTTAATTTAGAGCAGGTAGAAATGAAACACTAGTATTTTCAAAATTTCTGCTTCATTGTAGGTGTGTTGCTAATTTTATTTCCTTAATTCAACTTCATTTTGTGAAACAGCTTATCTCCATTTGCAGTTTTATTTTATGTAAATTTATTCCTTATTGTCAGATTCTGCCCAGCTCTACTATACAACCACTTGTTTTTTTCCCTGTGCATTGCTATACACTTCACATTTTAAAGGGATTCGTCACAATCCAATACGAGACATACAAAACACTTTAAAATGGTCTATTGATTTTTAAAACTTTCTGCATGACAAATTGCACTTTAAGAAGCAAAAATATAGCAAATATTAGTATTTCAGGTATAAGAGATTTTTTTTTTTGGAAGAGAAGTGTCATTGAAATTCTGTGCAAAAATTACTCGAAAAGTATCATCCATCGATATCTTGTAATACTCAAAGATGATGGGCAAATAACCAGCCTTCCATAATCAAGGTTGTTTCACGCTCTCAGGGATCACAGTGCAAAAGTAACACTCAAGCAGTTTATCCAATGGCAAACAGAAGGTAAACCCCAAAAATACTGCACTAAATCTTGTGCATTATACAGGATACACTGTACCAGCCCTAAAATGGGCGACGGGAAGGGTTATTGCAGATCTGACGGCTTCTGCACATTTTGTGATAGTTATTCATTAAAACAATGACATCATCAGAGGAAGAGCAAGAAAATGCATAGTGTCCATGCCACGAAGCCAAAATGTCTTTTCCCAAACAGCAAAAGCATGAACTTGACACCTTCTACACTGCAGAGATGGAACAACAAAGGACAAGGAGGATCCTGGGATTTATGATCAACTTGTCTCCAGACCTAACAACTTATTTTAATGCCAAAAAAAAAATATATATATAAAAACCCAACACAAAAAATGAAAAGAAAAAATAAGTCAAGCTTATTTAAGAAAAGTTGTTCAAAGTTATTAAAGATTTGATAATGGCAGAGAAGATAAATCTTTTAACAATATTTCTATTTTATCTGAAAAGCAAGGGACATGACCCAAATCTAGAAAATTGCAGAAAAAGTGAATTATAAAAAGGACTATTTCACAGAAAAAAGCAAAATTAGAAAAAGGCATTTTTGTATCTTCTCAAATTTCTTTGTGCTCAAAAAGTCTGAAAGAAACAGAAAGTGAGATAAAGTCAGTGGGTTTATAATAATTTAAAAATTAAATATTTTTATTCAGAAGAGGAAAAGGGTAAAGGCAGACAGCTAAGGAGGCACTAAGATACATTTCTTAAAAGATTATTTGAGGGCTTATACTATATCTTAGATTGGCTTCCTTTGGTTTCCATTTTCATTTCAACCTTGTTCTGATTCTCTAGGTTAAATTATAGCTGCCTTAACCTCACCAGTGAGGGCTTGCATATCTCTATTGTGGCTTGCCATGCTGTCTTCTCTTTCTTTTCATGCCTCTCTTCAGGTAATCCTATAATCAGTGCTTTTTTTGCTATTTTTTACGTCTCCCACTGCACTCAGAGAACACTTGGTAAACCTGCTTGGTATCTCATTCAGGTCTCAATCAGTACTTCCAGGAGGGAAATGCAAGAACCATAATCACAAGAAAAATCTGTCACCAATAAAGTTTTGGAGTCAACAGCGGAAACCTAACTTCATTCCTTTTCAGGACTGTTTTATCTATGACTCTTTATGTAAGTCACATCATTATCCCTTGGGACAGAACTATCAAATTATATCCAGTGTGAAGTGTCCTTAGCCAGTCTCAAGCCAAATAAATTTTGACTTACTGGATGAATTGACCCGAGAGGTAGGGTCATATCAACAGACTACTAGGATGCAGGCTGCAGGTGCTCTTGCTGCTTAAACTCCACTTTGTGGGTGCATGGTGCAAGTCCTCAAAGGCTCAGTTAAATGTGCCAGGATTTGTTTGAGTCTCATTCAAATGAACTGAAAATCTGAAGGCAGATCCACCTCAAAGAATTCAGGACTATTAGCAGGAAGGAAGGAGTTTAACTTGAAATCCATCCAAAGTCTATTGAAGATTTGACCTATGCTAACTTTAAACCTTTTAGCAAAACTGGAATTACAACTCTCTACAGTAACCACAGCTTGCCCAGACAACCTTCCCTCATGCCTACTTAATAACAGGATGGCTGTGAATTTACAGAAGACAATTAGCACCTCCTAGCATCAGATACCAGTGATGTTCTTCTATCAAAGTGCTTTCAATATTAAATGTTCTTAAAGGAAATAAAAATCAAGGAAAGGCTTTTAGGGCCAAAGTTTACTTAGGCTGCAAAGCATCTGTGCTTTCTTGTATCACAGCTCTACTTGGCACCCCATTGCCTTCCATCTGCAGATGGCACATTTCACAATCAGTTATTTTGTGAGTGCTGCTTCAAAACACACCACCACCAGCACAGACTAAAAATGCAATGGTAAGCAAGGCGTAGAGAGGCCAGGGCTGTCACATATTTCCAGAGACAAGCAGTTGCAGCAATGGCCATCAGAGTCTCAGATCATTAAGCAATGTCTCAGTGTGGTGTCATGCACTGATGTGCAGAGCTGTATTCCTTTCAAAACAGTCAGATTTTCAGTGTGATAAAGTAGATACATACATGCTACTGAACAGGGACAGCTAAAGCTTTGGAGAAAAAATTTATTGGCCTGAAAAAGCATGGAAAAGGGTCTTAACAACACCACCAGGCAGTTTCAACTTGACTAGAATAACCAAAAGGTTAGTAAACAAACAGTGTTCTTTACACCTTGAAATCTTCTATCACACATTTGAGCTGCTGGGGCCTCGCTGGCCTGACTGGCTGCTTAGATCTCTGGATAGCAGTTATAAAACACAGATGGGTTCTTCTTTGCTTCAAGCTGGCAAATAACTATCACCCATTTGTATGATATAAATTCCTTTTTGTATAAACAGATTACTTGTGTCGTATTAAAAATCAGGGTCTGATTTTGTATCTACCTCTGTTTACACATAGAGAAGAGCAGAGAAGGAAACAAGTTTATTTCCATCAGACTGAAGATTGACAATGTCCTCGCTCTGGTGGCCATGCCATAGTTGCTGGCACACATCCTCACCAAAGTACAGGACTAACTGAACGTCTACAAAATTGGCCCCTTTCTTAATCACTTAAGCAGGATAAACAGCCCAACAGAAAGCAGAGTGGTGATAATCGAATACAAAAACTTCTGCTACATTTACTGGAACTCGAGCACCCTCTCACCACAGCGTTTAACCCCGAGCAGATGGATTTGTCTGTTTCGGACAGCCCTTGAGGGTGAATAAGCAGAAACTGTCAAGTTATTTCAAAAAGTCATGGACATAAAATAAAATGAAAGTGTGCCCTTTACCAGCCTTAAAGTTACCACCACGTCCCAATGCACGGTCTGCTGGTTGTTCACTTTAAGCAGATTTGTTAATCATCAGTGACACAGATGACTGTGCCCACACAGCACAGGGCGATGAGGGCTGAGCAGCAGCACAGTTTGTGCTGTCTCCTTCCTGCCACCAGCTTGCCAGAGCAGGTTGGTCTTTTCCTATTATTTTGTTCTGTGGTCTGTTTTTTGACATCTAAATGGGCCACTCCTCAAGCTTAAATTACTGTAACTGATTTGGTTGGTCCTCTCCTTCCATTGTGCCCTCCATATGGTCCTTTTCTGAGATATCAGCAAATAGATTTTTCATGAATACATGGATATTAACACATACAGACATGCTACGCAAACAGGAGCAACCATAGACAGTGCAGTATAAAAGAGCTGTTACATGATTGCAGAATTGCTACAGTCAGCCTGAGAAAAAAATTACCTGAGCAAGAGATCAAATTTGTTAGACTACAAATGTAGTTGTAACGTGGTTGTAACCTGGAAGGAGGCATAAAAAGCCTTATTCCCCACTACTTTTGTTTTTCTTAAGTGTCAAAGAATTTATTGAGAATAAGGCATAAAAAGGTAGGGGAGAGGTGTTAAAAACCAAAAAATGTATGAATTACAAAAATGCAAATAAAAATAGTTTCTCTGCACAAGCTTCATTAAGTTTTATCAGCTAGTATCTTGGGTTTTAACACTCAAACCACAGGTCATAAATTCACAGTAAATCCCCCATATGTTCACCAAACACCTGAATTCAATTTCTCTTCTAGTTGTAAGAAACGAAATGTGCAGCTCAAATTAATTATGCATGCAAAGTTAGTTTCTAACAAGGGCAGCTTCTTGTATGCTGAAGGGTATGCATTCAAGTTTTTCCCCCAGATCTCTTTCAATTTTGGCTTATTTCTACTGTTCACAAGGTTATAAAAATCATCCTCTCTTGCCATTTCATATTTGCTAAATGAACACAGAGCATTATATATCCTTTAAAGTCTGCAGATTTTAAAGGCAGTTAAATTCAAGGATTGGCTTAATGTGACAGGCAAGATATAACATGTTACCTGTACACATACCTACACACTTCAGCATAGTAATTCCATCAAAACAGGATTTAAACTTTGGGATTTATGTCAATATGTATGCACGTGGAATCAGCTCATTTGGAATTTTTATGTCATTCCAGTTTATCTTCACAGTGGTACTTCATCAATTGCAATACCATGAAGAAGTACAGAAGTCTCCAAATTCACTCATTTTCTTCATTAAATAAAATTAATTTCCAAATTTTGACATTGCATTTAAATGATCATTTTACACAATTTCAACAGAGTAAATAATTAAAAATTAAAAAGATACTCCTCTCATCTCTCAGTTAAAAAGGTAACTTCAAGTGCTGTGAATTGAGCACTTGCTTGTGATGTGATGGCCATAAACAACGTGGGGAGGCGGAGCTGATGGGGAGGTCACTTCACCACAACAGTCTCTTCAAACTTTCCAGACTAGATTTCACTTTGAGTCCCTCTGTGGCCCTTCTGTAGCAGGGCCATCATTTTACAACCAGTGAAATACGAAGAATGCACCCAAGACCCTTTTTATTGCCACCATCACTCTTCCTTATTAGCGTGTCAGAGTCTGCACACCAGAGACTGAAATCCAGTCTTACTTTTCAGTGGAATTCTTCTACTAAAAGGAGAAGCAGAGATTTTGGGACCTTGCTATAAACATCTGAAAAGAGATACTCAGCTACTGGGTTATCACACAGTCAAAGCCTTACTTTAGAGCTGTTAGATTTTGCAGATACAAGCCAAGCCAATTTTCAGCCACACACAACTTGTTACAGCCGTTGTCATAGGGCATTGCATTTTCTGAGTTAGAGAAAAGAAAAAGCAAAAAAGACAACACCACAAAACCTAAAAGAAAATGCAAGACATCTCACTGTAAATTTCTTATGAGAGTGTTAAAGAAATAGCAGAAATACACTGGGAAAGATTTAATAAATAATGAAAAAGAGAAAAATTAAAAAATACTAGTGATTAAGCAATGGAGAAATTTGCAGTTTTGATTCTAAATGAAACACAAAATTACTTCAAAGTCAGGTGGGAAAAAATGGGCTCTGATCTAAGCATCTTCCTATCCTAACTGGAACAGACAGTGATGGCTCCAGCGCTGTGTGGTCTGATGAACACCCACAATTAGGCGTCACAGGCTATTCTGTGTCAGTGTGAGAGTTGCCTGGCACAGAAATACAAAGACATTTAACAAAGACCACAGAGAAGAAATCCCCTCCTGGACCTAGCTGGCCATTCCTCTGCCAGCAGAAGGGATCATCCAGAAGATCCCTAGTAGGCTTCAGGCCATGTCAGCCTTTGTTTCCATTTCAGCTAATCCAGCTGCTTTGCCAGAAGCTGTTTAGGGAGAGCTCCCTGTGATCCCTCTGGATGAGATGGGGGGCAGAAAGCTTCAGCAGAGGGGCAGCAGCAAGCAGCCAGGGAGCAGTCAGTCCTTAAAGTACAGCAGGATCTGCAAAAAGGAACATCTGTCCGTGGCCAGCACCACCTGTGAGGTGTGAATGTTGTGACGTAGGAACGACCCAGCTCCCTCCAGCACATCTTACACCACTCAGCCTCTGCTCTGTGCTGACACTGTGCTTTACACTATAAAATCTGCCTCAGAGCACAACTCTAGCCAACACTGGAGTGCAGAAAAAGCATGTGTCTTTTCATGCGAGGAGTCTAGCAACATCAAAAAATAGAAAAGAAAAAAAAATCAATGCTGATTGCACCATTTGATTTGAAGGATGCACCAAGAAGGATATCCAAATTATTCAAATTTCCAAATTTAAAAAAAAGATTTAGAAAAAAAGATTATTCAAATAATGCACCATTTACAAATATAGTATAAATGGTTAAATTTAGCTCTGTTTCAATGCAAAACCTCACTTTAAAAGTATTTAGATCTTGCTTAATTCTTGACATAAGTTATACTGGAAACCCCAAAAAATTTTATGTTGTTTATTTCTCTTTAATCACAGAAAACATTTAGTAAATAGACACCAGGGTGTTGCAACTAGCAAAGCAAATTAGAATGTTTTTGAATCTTGTGAACACTTGCCCTTAATAAAAATGACATCTTGTTTTAAAGTATTCATTAAACTACAGTATTAAGCAATACATTGCTAGGCAAACACTGATCTATGGACTAAGACATCTCTTTAAAATGCCTGAACATTAAAAAAGATAATACATTACACTAAGTTCACATGGCTTCCCCTGTCCTTACCAGCCTCTAACGTAATTATAATATAATTATTTCTGTACTTTGACAGAGGGGCTATTGCATTATAAATCTCCAAATAATATTTTGATTGATTTTACATTATATCTCACTCTAACTATAGGCTAATTTCCATCTGCAGAATGAGAAGCTTTACATAAAAAACAAACAAACAAAAATTACTTGGCCTAAGGATACCAAATCTAGGTCAAAGTTTGACACAGGCTCCAAAATCTGAAACTTGAGGAGACTCTAATGCCAAAGAGCATAACAGAAATTCCATATAAAATACAGAAGAGTGTGGGATCATTGCTTTATTTTTAGAACTACATAAATTGTAATCTCTAAATTAAACTTTAAATCTGAATTTACTGTGAAGCATTTCATCATTCAATGCCTGTACACACAACATGACTCAACCAAAAAAAAAAACTAAAATCAAAGCTAAGATTGATTACTTGAATTGATGCCTAAATTCACCCGACTCTTGTCTTCTTATGAAGTTTATCACTAACATTTATACTGATTAGCATAAAAACTAATTAAGATTTTTTAAATTAAATAATATATGTATATGGAAAGTAAAAAAAATCCCTGTATTATATTTTGCAAAACAAGTGATTTCTGGATAAATCCTTTCAGCATTGTATTTTAAAGATGAAGATTTTAGTTAATATATGTTTTAATCATGGTTTACCACCACACTGTCTTGATTAATTTTAAAACTAGAAATTGCTGTAAAATTACAGTTGTATTAAAAAAAAAAAAATCAATTTCAGGTAAGGACAGACAAAACCGGCAATTATCTTATATCTAAAAATTCAAATGATTAATTAGTGAGTTAGGTGGAACTCAACTTTTACTACTTAAGATCTTTTCAAGTTTTTTCATTTATTTTTTCCTCTTGGGAATGCTAAAAATGTCTTTTCCTCAGGAATTATTTTTCAGATGTATTGTGCAGGATGCTCAATAATTGCTGGGGGTCTCGCTATGCTTCGAAACACTGGATCAGAAATCCTGAATTCTAGTATTTCCTGACATTGGGCTGTTTAGTCTCAACCCAAATGCAGGTTTCAGAAACCCAGAAGTGCTTATTTCTCTTACTGCAGAGAAAACACGACATTTACTTGTAACACCACTTCAATATTTTACCAAGAGAATTAGCCTGATAAAGGCTATAGAAAAGCGAATTTATTTACCAGGAGAAGGTAAGGTGCAGTTTTTTGCAACGAACTGTAATCATTTAAAAGGCAGTATGTAGCTCAAACTACTCATCTAGACCTTTTCTAAGGGAAATAGAGAAAAATAAGTTACTCCAGAGGGCAATTCACAGTACTTGTCTTTGGATGCAATTATTACTCTCAAGAGCTCATTACTTTTTTTCATTGACAAAGAGGAGTAGAGGAACGGGCTCAGGAAAGCTTTAGACTATTATATTACGGCAGATGAATCCACTCTAGATGGCTAAGTTGCACTCAAGGTAGGTGGCAAATGAATCATCCTAAGAAATCTAGTACTAGGAATGCCTGGTAGGAGGTGATGGTGAACTGGCATAGCTGTATAATCCAACACTTTGATCTTTTGGCAGAAAAACTCATCAGAATAAAACTAAGTCGCTCAGCCTCTCTGTGTCTGCATTCACATTACCACAAATGGGCAATAGCCTTTTTTAAAGCCCTGCATAAAGTTCATTCAATAAACAGATCCCGTTTACTTTAGTATAATTGTCAGGGTTCTTTACATAGTACACTATGCTACTGTTTGTAATTCTCTTTTATGAAAAAAAAAGCCCTACATTTTTAAGTTTCTGAAGAATATAGAAGTGTGCAAACATGCCTGAGATAAGCTAAGGACTGCAACACAACAGTTTTTGTGGTTAAGGTCTCTTCAGTATGGCTAATTTGTATCCCAACTTTTACTTCAGCAAATGCTATGCAAATGCTATAAGCTTTTCTGGGGTAACATAATAGCCATGTGATTTTTAGTAAACAGGAAGAAATGAAACATATATAATAAGTAATTCCACTTAGTACATCAAATTTATTTTGCATGATATTGGCAGTACATTACAAAGTTACAAGAGTATTATTTCTCGTTGTTATTCTTGTAGTCTTAGGTTGATAACGTTTCATTTTGACACCATAATGGTGTCTCTGGGGATTTTGATGACAATGTGTTTTGACATCATGTTAAAATATATCCAAACTGATATCACTTTATTTTGTCATCATTACCTAGTTTCATTTGGATTTCTAAGATACTGCTTTTTTCTGACATCTTTAATCAGAAATATTTCAGTCTAAGCAGCAAGTGCTAAAAAAAAAGAGTTTTGCAGATGTTAAACAGGGCTATGTAGCACACATTACTGCTGCTCAAACTTGCACTGGCCAGATATCCCAACATGTAACAGATAACATATAACATATAACAGCCACACGGTACAGAGCCTCAGATCATAAAACATGAAAATGCCTTTTCTTCTACAGCATGATAATAAATGTAATAAATTGTACTGTAATTCTATTTCAGACACTCGAGGCAGGAGGCCCAGCAGCAAAAACGCTGCTATAAACCAGAACATTCTGCTGCCATTGGAGCGTCTGACGCACGCTCGCTTCATGGGTCCCCGTATAGAAACCAGAAAATATTCCCTGAACGCTATTAAAAAAGTGAGATTTCTAATTCGTAAGCTTCACTGAAATGGAAATTGCTACATATGTGATTCTAACTAAAGAACAGCAGTGCCAGTTCCTGTACAGAGCTCTAAAATGCATCTCTGGGCTTGAGCTTTAACGAGTGCAAACCTGTCTAGATCCATTGAATCTAACAGAGCTTTGCGAATTTATGGACATGTGACGATCTGCCCAGGGTTTTAGGGGAAGAAATAATGAATCAGTTTCAGCTCTAAGCTTCTTATTACCAGTATGAAATTCAGGGATCGATTCTGAAACAATTTGCAATAGAAAAGATCTGGTAAACTGTCCCTGGCTGCCAGAAAGATGCACTTCAGACCAACTGGAACTCGTCCATTTACCACTATATCACTCGATCTCTTTTTTTTGTTTTTCACTCTTTCTGCATTCTTTCTCTACAAGGAATTACAGAGCAACTCCAGGGAAATCAACACATTACATGTACTAAGAAGTATATTTATTCAGCACAGCAGCTCAAGTTCTCCTTACTAAAATGATTGCTGATAAAATCTCTAATTTTAAGCATTAATGCATAAGATTTTTCTGCCATTCAAATCTGATCAAAGAGATTAAAGAATTTCTTCTTTTCCCTCCACTCTCCTAAACCATAATACTTAACAGAAATTGCTTGTATTATCTTATTTCAGAGAGCAGGCTAGAACTGAGACAATCCCTTGATCCCAGTTCATGAATAAACCATTTAATGGACTGCACTTGTCAAAGGACACACTAAGCATTTGATCTATACAGTAAACAAATATCTATGAAAAACATCCCCCCAAAACAAAAACAAAAAAAAACAAAAAAAAAAAACAAAAAAAAAACCAAAAAAACACCAAAACCAAAACCAAAACAAAAATTGCCGTTGCAACTCATTATTTAAGATATTTTCCTTCCTTCTTCTCTTATTTCAGGATTAAGACACTGAAGGCATTGATGGGATGACAGACTCACATTGAGGTAAAACCAGAATTTTTCAAACAACTGATGGAAATAATTTATATTCCAGGGAAACAGCTAATCAGGCCACGTATAATTCATACACAACCACTCTCCAATAGAAGGAATTAATTGTTACAACACCAGAAAATGTATAATTATTAAAGAAGTGACAGAAGGCTGTTGTATCTTACATGCCAATGCTCTCCACATCATTTTTTAAGGGTTTCCTTTGGGTATTTCCAGCAAAGGAGAACTTCTGCCAGCAGAGGAGAAAATTAAGCTACAGAACTGTGAGCCTACATAACTATGAACCCAGCTGACCTGAAGAATTTGATACATACCTACAAAACGCTTTTTCATGCTCTCAGAAGACAAGATGAAATATTACAAGCAAGTAACTGCAGCTATTACCATAAGCAATATTGCACAGCCAGTTCCATTTAATGCAAATTATAGACTTGTTTCTACTGGCATTGGCCATTCTTCACTAGCCAAAATCCTAGCAGGCTGAAATGTCTGAGAGGCACATATATAAGACTATGTTGATTTTAACAAATTTTTTAAAGGTATTAAAACTATTTTTTCTACCACATTTTTTCTACCTCAATTTTAAAGCTCAGTGCAACTTCTTCAATTATCTTAAAAAGTAAGAATTGCAATTAATTTTTTAAAACTCTTTTTCAATACAATGAGCCTTATTAATGCAATGAGCTGTTAAGTGACAGACTAATGAAACATCAGCACAAAACTGCACTGGTATTTAAGATTAATCTTTGAAATAAGCTCATACTGTAGTACTGACTATGTAATTCAAAGGTTATGTAGTAACAGGTCACACTATTTTTTTGTCATGTGTGACTGCCTATAAAGAGGGAAGCAGTACCAGACATTGCACAACATTTGTGAAAGCACCAGCCTTTTCTGAAAATTAGTTCTCCCATACAAATGGTAATAGAAATTCCATAAGCATCTATTGGAATTTCCAAAGACAACTAAGGCAAGACATGGCATCCAGAGAGCAGTTTATGTTGCTATGCTGCTAGCTCATATTAAGTTCAGTTCCCATGAATTTTCCCATTTGAGCTACACAGTAATTTGCTTTCCAGGAAAACCAAAACTAGGAATTAGAGGTTATGTAAGGAAAGAATGATAAATATCCCTAGTAAGCAGGACTCACGAAGATCTGATTTTGCTGCACTTCCGCTATCTACTTTTTATTATTTTTGCCAAATTCTTGCACCATTAAGCACTGATCAAAAAGCAGGACTCTATCTGCAGCAGACACTGCACAGACTGCTTACAACCAGTCCTCAGCCAAAGACTTCACAGTTTAAGAACAGATTTGCTCTTGCACAATGGAGGCACACACATTTGTGAAATGTTCCTTTTCCCCAGAACAAATGCATGCAGGGGGGGCTCAGCTCAGTGACTGACTGAGTGCAAGAGGAGCCGAGCTATACGGGACTATCCTGGAGACACCTAAAACAAGATTACGTAATTAGAGCAGGCTGCTAAAATCAGAGTAACTGAATGAGATCACCTTAGCAATGATACTTGGAGAAATTCTGTGGGGCTTAGGTATCATCCAAACTATTGGAGAGGGTCACGTCAAAGTTGCTCACTAGGTCAGGAGCTGACTAGCACACAAGATGGTGATCATATCTACTGTGACTAGGAGAAGAGCTGGCAGAAAAAATTGTGACTGAAGTAACTACAAACTCATTTTTCCTATGTTGAGGTCGAGTAGATGCTTTTTACAATCCATCAAAATTGTTAAAAAGGGGAATCCTTCATGAGACAGTTCAACCCCTCCCTGTCTTCACAGTAGGCAATACTTAGTCCAGCCACCCCCACACACTTCGGAAGGGAGGTCAAGGAAGTCACAGCCCTTGGGGAACTGACTTTATTTGCATCATTTTTCCTGCCATTCTGATTAAGAGACAATGTAGAAGTATAAGCAACTCCCAGAAATCATTCTGGGCATTTTCTTAATCAAACGATATTTCTCTTTGTTGTGTACAGCTAAATGCTTCTTTTGCAGGGCTGTCAAAGCTGGTATTGAGAGAACAATACAACTCTTTAGCTCATGGTACTTATTTAAAACAAACCAAATGGCATGTCATGTTGCAACTATGGCTTTACTACTAGTGACCAATTCAGGTTGCATTTTTCCAGTTTCATCACTCCTCTTAAATTACTTGCACTTGATGTAGAACAGGCATAAAATGAGCAGAAAACAAAACTTTGGCCATTTTAATTTAAATTCTCATAATGACAGGTCAAATTTATGTGAACTCTTTGGTGAATTGGTTCCTTTATTAGTACCCAGTTTAATTCAAATCAGAGTCTTCTACAGAAGATTAATTAAATATTAATCAAAAGTCGAGGGCAATCTAAGCTTCTGTTCCATTAACCTAAATGTGACTCCACACAGAACCACAATGCCTTTTTTCCCCCCCTGCCCTATTTTAAAGAAGGCTTTTAGTTTTTTCCCTGTTATGGTGCAACTCCTTGTAAATGCGACGTGCTATTTGCAGTGTATGTTTAAAGGTCGTGATTCTTTTCCCATTTCCAATTAAAGCTGCTCTTAATCGCAATTAAGCTTTCAAGAAACAATTAACAGAAGTCAAAACTTTTTTTCCATCAATATGTTTAAGAGATGTACAGTGCATACCCTCTATTACCACTGGTGTCACTGAACTAATTATGTGATGTTAAGGTTCACCTTCTCGGGTGTAAATTTTGGTTTGAGTTGACACTAAAAAGAAACATCAATTTATTAGGAGATAAAAACTCGTTCCACGGTAATGGAACAGCTGTGTATATAAATTTATTGCAGCATAATGTTCTCACACATAAAGCAATTAGAGCTTTCTGACAGACAGACCTGCTAAGTATAGTGTGGCGCATATAGTAACATGCAGTTACAGGCACAACATACTTAGGAGCGATCATATATATTCTGTACAGTAATATCAATTTCTCAAGCCTCTCCAACCCTAGACATGTCCTTAATTAACATAAACGTATGCTTATAGTCATGGGAATTTTTCCTTTTCTCTGGGGGAACCTTTTCATGCCACGTTGTTTTATTCATAGACACCTCTTGTGCTTAATTTGGCTTCTCCTTCTGCAGGAACAGATACAGCCCAGGCCTAGTTCCTTTAGGTGGGCTTAATTGTTTTCCACACAAAGGATAAAGGAGGCAATAATGTTGTCATGAGATTACTTTTAAAAAGATCCAAAAGTAAAACTATATACATGGTGTTTGGGGTAAGTACCTTCATTTCTGGAATACTTCATAAAGTATGAACTCATGACACAAGCTGTGTTCATCTAGCATCATTTCCTCTCATCATCTGCTCCTAGCTAACTGTAGTTGCCTTCAAATAGCTTCCAGGATATTTTTCCTTCATTTAAATCTTTCCTTCAGGACAATTATATTTAACTTAAGCTGAGGATTGTGGGTTTGAGGATATTGATCAGCAAGACTAGCAATGGGAACTGAGCATTATGGAGCAGGGATGTTCCCACCTAATGGTATTTGATACGTTTTTTTAGCATATTGGAAGCTTGAGAAATACTAGATCTTGGACAAGGATACATGGGTAATTGAGATGATAATCTTCCAGCTGATGGACTAAGTGGTTAGACTAAATGGAGTTTTTCAAAAGACAGTCCTAAAAAAAAAAAAAAAAAAAAAAAA